>JADRCD010196476.1:1236-13755 GCA_019843815.1 Montemys delectorum | reverse complement strand
GAGGCTCTGACAATACCTGACTAATACAGATATAGAGGCTCACAGCCATTCATTGAACTGAGTACACGGTCCTCAATGAAGGAGTTAGAGAAAGGTTCTATGGAGCTGAAGGGTTTGCAGCCCCTTAGGACGAACAACAATATGAACTAACTAGTACCCTCAGAGCTCCCAGGGACCCAACCACCAATCAAGGACTATACATGCTGGGACTGAATGTTCTGGCAGCATGTGTATAGTAGAGGATCACAAATTCGATCATCAATAGGAGGAAAGGACCTCGGCCTTGTGAAGGTTCTGTGCCCCAGTGTAGGGGAATGCCAGGGCCAATAAGTAGGAGAGGGTGGGGTGGCAGGCATGGGGAGGGGGGAGGCAAAAGGGGTTTGTTCTTGTTGTTTTTGCTTGTTTGTTTGTTTGGTTTTTGGAGGGGAACCTGGAAAGGAGAAATTTACATGTAAATAATGAAAATATCTAATAATAATAATAAAAAAAGAATACTTGTTGCTCTTGCAGAGGACCTGGGTTCAATCTTTAGCACTCACATTATGGCTCACAACTATCCATAACCCCAGTCTCATGAGATCTGATGCTCTCTTCTGACACCTTCAGGTGACACCAAGCATGTACATATATACAGGCAAAATACTCAAACACATTCAAAAATATGCTAGAAATATTTTTGAAATTATTCTTGGTGTGCGTGTGCATTTGTATATTATGTTTTGTATGTGTATATGTGGGTATCTGCATGCCACATTGTGAAAATAGGAGTCAGAAGATAGCCTTGGGTGTCAGTCCTGGTTTGAGACAGGATGTTATTGTTTTTCCTTTGCATAAATTATACTAGCCTAGGATGTTCCTTTTCCTGCCTCTGCTCTTCCTATAAAAATGCTGGAATTACAAAATCTGGTGCTACAGTCGAACAGCTTTTTATATGAGTTCCATGGATTTGAACTCATGTCCTCTCACTTATATAACAAATGCTTTTATCCACTGAGTCATGTCTCCAGCTTGGTAGCAAATTAATCGATAATATCATATAAAATGTCCCAAGAAACTATTTTAGAAAGCAAAGATAGACCATGGACGGGTAAAAAGAGAGGCTGCAGAAGAGTGTCACAATATGGGGCCTCGGCAATAAGAAGAGGAATAGCAGAGAAAATGTTCAAGGGACTTCATAGCTCAGAAAGGAAGATGCTAATCTGATAAACATTACAAGGAGGGAGAAAAAGCAACTGAAATCTCATTCCATGAATCTGAAATGATTCAGTTGGGAGAAATAAATTTTTTAAAGATTCAAAGGAGAAAGGACCAGAGAAATAAAGTGAAAGACAATCCAATACAAAAATAAATGACAAAGCAGCCAGAGAAACATTGTATTGACAAGAAAGATTGATTCTCTACATCAGAACAAGAGTCAAAATGAGGAGTATGTGTGAGGAGGTGGGGAATGAAGGTAGGGCTTCTTGTTTTCAAACAGGAGTGGTTTGTGGGAGGGGGTGGAACAAAAGCAATTAAGGAAAATAATCAAATAAAAATCAATTGAAAAATGAGCATTATTAGACTCTAGAGTCATTATGTGTATCTAAGGGAAAATGTCACATTTAGAATTTATGTTGGCTAGAAATCCATGAAGAAACACCATTATCTCTTTAAAGAAGGACAATTGTGTAATCAACAAAAACAGTAGTTCAGAACTGTCACATATTTTGCTGACTGAAGGTTGTCAATTGTCTGTAAAAGTCTGCCTATCAAAAACATAGTGCAACTACTTTTCTTAACTTCATCACTGCTTTGCAAAACTCAGTTCTGCACTCAGTCCCACCTGCTTCTAGGTACCGCTGATGCTGGCTGAGGTTATTCGTTTCTAGTTTTCCTACTTATTTGACATGAATAGCCATTAGCCTGCTGATTTTACAGTGCTGTGAACAGTTTTTCACAATGGTAGAGCCCAGTTGCTGCTTTGGGAAAACCATTAGCAGATGGGAAAAGTATGTGTTCAGAATGAAAGAAATCTTTATTGGGATCCAGGCTCTATTCCTTACCATCTATGTAAACTGGAGAAAATGCCTAATACCCTGAGCATAATTTCTTTAACTAAGAAAAAAAATATATGTCTCATAAATATTGTGTAAATATTCAAAGGTAACATTGCACGTATTTATTAATATGAATTCTTGGTCATGATACAAAGTCAGTATCTGTCACACAGTAGGCCTTTGTTAAACCCAATTCCCTTTATGTTAATTTCTTTCACTGCTGTAACTATCATCCTTTTGTGGCTACAGCTGGCATGGTAGCTAGTCATGTTAGAGGAGGCCATATTTGTATAAGACAAGCCTGGTTTCATAGCTTTCAACAAATATTATTTTAGTTCTTCCTTTATCATTTTGTATAAATCCATTGTTTTTGGTTGTATTTTCTGGTTTTCGGAGAGTTGCTAAAACAGTCAGAGCAAAATTCTGTTGATGACAAGTAAATTATGAATTAGACCAAAAATAAGAAACATTCATTCTAGTGTTAAGGAAATGACACTTCAGATCTTACCCTTGTTGTGAGAGCATCCATTCACTCAACTGATAACTGGAATGTATTTTGGAGATGTTGTCACTCACCTGTTCCCATGGAGATCACATTCAGTTCCATGGCTTCCAATACAGCCTTTGAACTCATGATACTCTGTGTATGTACCATGGTTCAAACTGTACCCCAGGCTCTAGATGACTACAACATATAACTGTTAGGCTAAAATCTCAAGTAGGTAAGTTAGAGGAATCAAATTTACCACATGACATCTTAAATTTAACATGCTCAAAACTTAACCTCAGACTTTAGGTCCTAAATGTAACAGGTCTCTTCCAGGGCCCAAGATACACAGTTTCATTTTCTTTATTGCTTAGGCTAAAAGCCTCAGGTTTGCCTGCATGATGATGATGATGAAGATGATGATGAATGATGATGATGATGATGATGATGATGATGATGATGATGATGATGATGATGATGGTGGTGGTGGTGGTGATGATGATGATGATGATGATGATGATGATCATCATCATCATCATCATCATGCATCATCATCATTTATTTTCAGGCTCCATGTTTCAGTCTAGCATAAGTTTAACTTTGAAATAAATGCAGAAGCTCACCATCTCTTACCTACCCTTGTGTGAACTGCATGCTTTCCAGAATTATAATAATACTTTCTAAAATTATCCAGTTTCCATTCTTGGCTTCTTTTTGTCTATACTCCCTGAGCCCTCTGTGACCATCTTGGAAGATGTAAATAAAGTCATATCCTTCTTCTCTTTAAACTCATTCATTTTTTCATTTTCCTTATAGAAAAGTCATGGCCATAGGTTAACCTACAAGTGTCTAGAATTTGTTTTCTACTTAGTTTACTCACTTTTTTCTAGTCTGATATTTTACCTGTGATGCTTAGTCTTATCAACTTGACACAAACTGGAGTCAAGTGGGAAGAGTATGCCTCAGTTGAAGAATTACCACCATAATGTTAGTATATCTACTGGGAAGTTTCTTGATTAATGATACATTTTGGCAGGCTCAGGCTACTGTGGGTAGTCCTTTGGAAGTGGCCCTTGATTTCATAACAAACCAATCTGGGCAAACCTTGGCAAACAAGCCAGCAAGCAGCATCCCATCATGGTCTCTGTTTCAGTTCCTGCTGCTAGGGTCCTGCCTGAGCTTCTGACCTGGCTTCTCTCCATGACAGAATATAACACTGGGCTGGAGAGATGGCTCAGCCATTAAAGGCTAGGCTCACAACCAAAAATATAAGAATATAACACACAAGCTTGAATAAAGCCTTACTTCACCAAATAGGTTCACCAGTGTTTTATCATTGCACAAGAAATCAAAGTGTGATGTCTCCTCAGTTGGTCATACATGCTCTGTCCACTTTTACTAAATTCCTTACTATTCATACACATGCCAAGCTCTTTTCCTCCTCATACCTCTAAACTAACTCCCTCTGTCTACAGTGTTCTTCCCTTTAATAGGTCTCCTTAGTTCCACCAACAGCACTTTCAGGTTTATGTTCAGTTTCATCTCAGTGAAAACTTGGCTGAAGTCTCTCTCCCGAGCCCTTCCCTCCTCTCTTATATACTCTAATGTCTGTCTCATCTAATATTATATAGGATTTTACAACATCTTTATACTTTTTTTTTATTTTTCCTCTGTCCACCAGAATGTCAGCTCTCCAAAGACATGAGTGTTGTTTGTACTTGTTAATTATTTCATTAGCATTTGGCACATGTTTGACTATGAATAAATATTTGTTGGATAAATCTAATGAATATATTGGTCCCTGGGGAAGTGATATTGAATATGAAAACAAATCCCTCACCCTCACAGAGTTTAAATGCAATGGAACAGAAAGCATTAAACAAGTATTATGTTGCAGAGATAACTGTCTTCAACTCTGCTTGGGAAAAGAAGGCTTGCTGGTAGCAAGTGAACTGTCAAGTCACAGAAACCTTCTGAGTGTCTGTTTCCTCATTGGGAAACAAGATAACCAGTCTGCCTCAAATATGGCTATCAGGTTCGATGTAATAAGGAGTAGAGCACATTGGACTGGAGAATTGGCATACAGAACACAGGAAATGAATGTTCAATTCTTTTGTTCTCTAGAATATTTGATGTTAGTTCCTTCATTGCCTCATCTTACCGCTGCAGTTTTTCACTGTTCACTGTATAAACTAGATATTGACAGACAGCATGAGAAATCCTTTTAGCTGTTGCATGTCTCTGTGAGCAATGGCTTCTTTTGGAGCATTTTGAAGAATATCTACTTGTGTAGTTGGTTGGTCTAATTAAATTGAAGATGAAGGAAGAGTAACCAAAACTAATGTGCAATGGTCAAGTAGTTTACAATGTGACAGTCTCAAAGAATATAATAAAAAGGCCTTGCTAGGATCTCCTAGCATCTTTAGGATGCCTCATGACAGTGTAAAGTCTTCCCAGAATCCTTAGTGAAGGCCAGTAATGAGCTCCTACTTGAGAAATAGTATGAGCTTTCCACTTATATTATATGAACATACAGAAACTCTGCCTTAGGTATGGCTACTACAAATACCAGATCAAGTCACTGTTTTGTTTTCATTTGCCCTACATCTATCATCATAAGCAAGTAGCACTAAGCTATCTTTGAAGGCAGGTACAATGAGCATTCATTGCATACAAAATCACTCATGTGTATTTATATGAGAACACACATGCATACATGTCTTATATAGTCCAAGACCACTGGCTCAGAGAAAAGTGCTACTCACACTATGAAGACTATGCTCTATAGACATACCCACAAGGTCAATCTGATCTAGACAATTCCATGATTGGGGCTTTCCTCTCAAATGGTTTTGGTTTTAGAGTCATCAATACTAACTGAGATATTTGGCAATAAGAAGAGACAATGAGCTAAATCCCTCTCTATTATCAATTGATTAATATATTTAATCATGAAGTTGGAAATAAGTGATACTATATTTACTTAGTTGATTTTTTTGTGTATGTGAATATAATACTGTAAGTTTAGGTACTGTCTAGTCATTACATGTATATGATGCTTATTTATTTAAAAAATCATAAATTCAACACTTTAACAAATCTATGACCATGTGGTTGAAATCTTTCATGATAAGAGGCTTAAAAATATATCATGCCATAAGTTCCCATGGAAACGTTTAAGAAAAATATATATATAACAGCCATAAGTTATTGCTCCCCTCAAATTCTTTCTTACAAACCTTTTTCTGGAGTTAACCTTTACCCTTATGAAGAAATAACAAACCATTTTTGTTTTCTAAATATGGTTACATTAATTTTATATCAAATTCCAAATGAGTTATAGAGTGTTGTTTGAAGGTGCAATAAAAATTGAGAAAAAGAAACATCTGTCCTCCAGGAAGTTGATCAACTAGTACATCGCAGACCATAATTCACACCAGGTAAGTTTAAAAACCATAAGGAACGTGCATGATTATGAAGGAGAAAAAATGAAAAGAGAGTCAAAATTTATTGAACATATGTTCAACATATTGATGCAATGTAACTAGGGAAAGTTTTATTATTATTATTATTATTACATTTTAAATGTCCTATGAACCACAGGATCATATATCGAAGGCCAAGACTCAAGGGTAGAGCACCAATGATAGACTCAAATGTAGGATCCTTAGAAACTAATACAAGGTAGAAAAGCAGTAACTTGGCTAAGACAGGACCCCTGAAAGTGCAGAAAATATGGTGCCTTTTCCTCACATGTTGACAGGTGACAGAGACATTGAAGAATATTTTATAAGACGTAAGATGGCTTAGCGAGTAAGATGATTGCCACCGAGCTGGAAGACCTAAGTTTGATCCTGGGGCTCACATGGTAGAAAATGAGAACTGCCCCACATGAGTTGCCCTCTGACCTTTATGCACAATTCAGTGTAATAGTAATATTCTACCCAGCAATGATCACTCAGTGATCATTTTTTTTAACTCCTTGAAACAGGAACTGCTTTGCTAACACTCCATGTTCGGAACAAGGAAACTAATTCTTAGGATATTTTCTTCACTCACAGTAGCTGAATTGATATTAAGGGTCATAGTCTCCTGCAAAAAGTATTATGATGGAAAAAAAAAACAACATTAAGGTGAGGAAAATAACAAACAGAGCTTGCACTCAAGGAAAAGCATAATTTATTTGTAGCTGTGGGACAATGAGTTATTTGGTCCTTCTTCACAAATGAGATAACTGTCATGTCCCATCATATCCCACTACCATGAATTATATATAACAGCATTTGGTGAAATATGAAATTCTAAAAATATACTGAAATGCTAGACTCTGCTTAATGGTTTATTATGATAGGTGTTCTTGGTTTTGAAATATCTTCTTTCATGGAAGACAAATGGGGGCGACATTATTTTAGAAAGTCCACATCTTTTAAAAAGATGGATTAAAAACTCTTTGAGACAGCTGTGCTGTTTCATCAGAAGAACAACATTTTCTTCCTAAATAGTCCTTCAGGGCATCACAGAGAAGAATCAGGGGCACTTTAGGTTCTATTCAAAATTGAGACTCAAGGAAGTGCTACAAAGAGTTCAGAGTATCTATATCTGAATCTCTGTCTACAGGAAAATAAGCATGTGAATACCTACAAGGAAGCGCTAATCAGATAAAAAGCAATGAGGATACATTTTGTCTTCCAAAAGCTACATCGTTTCTCTAGTACTACTTATTCAGTTAAGACTTCACCCTTAGGGTCGGAGAAACCTGAATTTGAGTACTATTCATGTTCCTATGCAGCATGTGACCTTGGGCAGGTTCATTACACTCTTATAGCATCCATCTTTCTGCCTGGGAAATAAAAATATTAATTTGCACTTCTTTGGTTGAGGATGAAATAAGTGAATGCAAAGAATGGACCTATGGTATGGAGAGGTGAGCAGGCCTGCTTTCAGGGGGGGGGGGGTGGCTATGCAGGTTAGGTGATAAGCTTGTGTACTATAATATTAGAATCTCAAGATATCTTCCCCTGCTTTCTGTGTAAGTATAAAAGATTGACTATCTCTCTAAAGGTCAGGTGACAAATCTCCAAAGTAGAGATGATGTAACTGCCCACCTCTAAAGTTGGGAAGGTTAAAGAGCTTTTACTACAGTGCTGGGCACATAATTACAATAAGAACTAACAATGACAGGCACAGGTGCAGCCTAAAATAATAATACAATCAATATATGCCTCATATAATATTCACAACTTCCAAGCATTTTTTCCCCTATTTTAAAGGTCTTCTCGTTTTGTTCCCTGTCTATTTTCATATCTCTGAAATGCCTCAGGGGGAAAGTCCTAAATATATAACAGACACACAAGGGCACTGTGGAACATGGCCACTGCACCTGTCATTATGTCAGTCATGATCGCTTTCTCTGCTCAAATGTGCACACCTGGGGAAGGTTGAAAACTCAGGCTTCTACATTCTCCCCCATTACAGTTGGGTAGGGAACATCTGGCCAATTAATTTTTAGTAGTCTAGGAGGCTGGATCACCAATTAGAGCATTCAAGGGTTCTTATTTTCATCACCTAGTGCTGATATACACTAGATCCAGCTAGCTGCCTATAATGAGAGTTTGCATTGCTAACATTCTAGAGAGGGACATAAAGGAAGGACCACAAATCAGAAAGGGCAGAACTCTAATCAGATATGACATTCTCCTCAGATTTCTTTTATCTATATCCAAAGTCCCAGTACATGAGCTCAGGCTCCAAGTTATTGACCTAAATATTATGCCCATGGCCCTGATGTGTTTCCACCAGAAAATATCAGGACTAGCCATGAGGTTAGGTAAGGGTTTCTTTTTCAAATATCCTTAGTTATGTTGTTTCTTAATAATAAAAACAAAAGTCATCTTCAGAAAAAGAAAGTGCAAGCAATCTGTAGATTGTATCCCCAAGAGCATAAATCACACTTACATAATCAAAGGTCCCTCGTTATTATAAGTACAAACTATTTTATAGTGCCATAATATTAACCAAGAGTCTCAGTTTGGGCCCATCAATAAAGCAAAAATTTAGAAGGAGGAGATGCTTTTGTTGCTTATTTCTCTTCCAGGACTCTGTGTTCTACGTAGCTGCAATTTGTCTAATAAATACAAGCCTCTGACAGTTCTGTGGTGAACTCAGCAGGGTACACGTTATTATTTAAAGCTTTTAAAAGAATAAATATCAAATGATCTGAAAAGGCACCTCAAAGGGTGAAAGTGAACCATTTTTTTTTTAATGGCTACTCGCTGTGGAGAACCAAAGGAGCCTTTTCTTTCTTGGGACTGCAGGCTTCTAATCTTGTTAAGAGAGACTATGCATGTTAGCAGTGTTTTGTAGTGGTGTGAAGTTTCAAAGCACCATCCAACTCTTGAGCCATCCAACTTCCTAACTCGGGCAAGGAGTATTGCAGCACAATAGGATAGCTGTGATCTCACACTAGTATGTGCCTCCATGCACATGGATACATTAGAAGTTACACGTGAGCTCATCATACACGTGCAGAATGAAGCCAAGTTGAGTCAGAAACCTGAACGTGTTTCCTGTTTATTTTTTTCCCCTACCATAGAAGATACTGATAGAACTGGAATAGCTCACCTCCTTGGCTGTCCAGTGGGCATACAAAACAAGTTGTACTGATCAAAGCCGGCAACTTTGATCTAAACACAGTAGAAAGGGAATGGCAGTGCAAGATATCACTCTAACTGATCATGCCCCAGGAACAAGGGAGCTTCTTTTGACAGCAGATGGGGAATCTTACAGAGCACAACAACTGGTCAGATTTCACAGACTAAGAGACTGTGGAGTGCCTATGGGACATCTATAATAGAATCCCTGCAGTAAAGTCTCAGAGAACATTGACAGAGAGGAATAGAAAACATGAAGAGCCAGAGGACTAGAAGGTTTGCTGAGAAATAGCATCTTCTGGGCATGAATTTTCAATAGCTAGGGCTGTCTGCAGAAGATCTTCATGAAACCACATCAGTCAACCAACAACCCAGCATAGGTGTGGGGAGAGCTCACAAGACTCACTCAAGATGGAAGAGATACTGGCAGGAAACCGTTGCTAAAGGTGAAGTAGTACATTTTCTTCAGGGATGAGGGCCATGCCCAAGTCATTACCCATAAACATGTGTACATATGGACATCAATAATTGGATGCAATATAATATATTTTGTATAGAAAAATTAGATATAGTAAAGGATGTAAATTTGAGAGAAGATATTGAGGGATATTAAAAATACTGGCAAGAGTTAGAAGAGGTGGATATGACCAAAACACATTGTATTCAAGAATGAAAAGATAAAAGAAGAGGAGGAAGAGGAAGAAAAGGGGGGATGAGGAGGAGGAAAAAGGAGAAGATTTGAGTCTTGGGATAGCAGATTTAATAAGGACCACTGATTATTTTCTACTACCTGTATTTCAGAGCTTTTCTACTTCTGGTCCAGTTGTGAGGCTCAATATTTCATCTCCTCACTTGGTCTAGTAAGACAACTATTACAGACTCAATTTATTCATGTTTTCTACTTACATTACTCAATATTCTATTGCATACAACCAGTATGTTTTGTTTCTTTTGCCATATATATAGTTGTCCATTTCTATATTCCTATAAAATCCTATTTTACAGAAATGTACACAGCAGTATGCCCCTTCCTGTTCCTACCAGAAACAAAAGGATTTACTTTTAATTTAATTTTTAAGAGATGTGTTTAGGATCATCATTCTAGGGAACTAATAAGACTCTACTTCAACAGAAATGAAAGTTATATTCATATGTATTTTCTTTCTTTCTTTTCCTTTTCCTACCAAATAAAACTTTTTAAAAATTAACTTTACCAATTGTGAAGCATTAATCTTTTTTCTTTTTTTTTTTTTTTTTTTTTTTTTTTTTTTTTTTGCAATTGGACAGAACCTGGCTATATGCAAGTAGGTTCGTTTCTCTATTTGGATGTCAGCAGCAATATTTTTCCAAGTTTTTAAATTATCCACATAGCATGTTAAATTATAGTGCCTCTCTTTCTTCTCTGACAGATTCCAACCTTTTGAATCTCTGCCTTCTCTCTTTGCTACAGTAAATTGATCCTTTAAGACACCCAGGTGCAAATGAATTAATGGCCTTCCATTGTGAAAGAGAATGATGGAGTCCCTCCCCCATCTCCTTCTCCACACTGAGGTCCTTTCCCCTTCTGAGAAACCACATATCAGTTAAACTCACCTGCTAATTAAAAGCTTGTTTGGAAAAATCCTTGCTAGTTAGAAGCAAAGGAAAGTGTAAAGGTGTCTAAAAATAGAGGCTTTGAATATCAATTACTTCCTCCTCAGTTCCTGGTTCCTTGGGTTGAATTGAACACTGGAGAAGTGATAGGGGAAGGGAAGAAAGAAGAGGGGAATCTATCTTGGTCACCTTTATTTCCCTGGGAGTCTATCAATTGGCACAGCCATGTCAACTGCTTGGCAGTAGAATCAGGATATACAGGTTTCATTCAGAAGACCAAAGCACTGTTCGGAACCTCTTCTCATACAGCCACATAGATTTCTCAAGTATGGACAAGAGAGTCCTCACATGTTGTCTGTCAATAACCCAGTAAGAGGGTTTTCTAGCTACTGACCCAGAGGGATGAAAATGGATGTGAAAATAACCTGTTCTTGGTTTTGAAAATGACATTGCATGCTCCCAGATCCTCATCTTTTCATGTGAAGTGAGTCCTGGGGTAGATTCAGACTAGGGCTACTCTGAGTTTTCTCTCTTTTCTACAACACAGTGAAGGATTATACGGCTCTAAAGTACCAAAGTATGAAATGCTATAAAATAAAAGAAAATCACCTGGCAGTGGTGGCACATGCCTTTAATCCCAGCACTTGGGAGACAGAGGCAGGCGGATTTCTGAGTTCGAGGCCAGCCTGGTCTACAGAGTGAGTTCCAGGACAGCCAGGGCTACACAGAGAAACCCTGTCTCAAAAAATCAAAATAAAAAAAAAAAAGAAAGAAAATCATGAAAATAGAAATCAAGAGACTGAAAAAGCCCTAAGGTATAAAAGAAACTCACAGCACATACTTTAATTTGCCAGAAAATAAAAACAAATTAGTTACAACAATGGCCACCAGTTGCTTATTTATTTGATCATTCACTCAACAGATTACAGACATTTGTTAAGGACCACTACTGAGTAATTACAGGGTGTGGTGAAGAAATTACAACCAAAATTAAGATCTAGTCTTAGCCATTCAGGATTGCAAAGTCTAGTTTTAAAACATGTCAGGTAGGGTTTTTCTATGGCATATTCCCTTGGTGGTTAATACAGGAAAACAGAGGCAACCAGCTGGAAACCAGTGGTCAACAGCAGAGTTGAGCTAAAGTCAAAATTAACTAGAAGAGTGAAATAAAAAGAGAAGCATTCTAGGGGAGTTTAATAAGCATTGCTCATTGCAGAGGAAATGTCCACAGTTCCATTGGCCTGGAACATACAGACCAAAAGGAAATCCCCAAGAGAACAAAATATAGTGTCCTTTTACATTCTCTTTAGTGACAATTTAACTTCAACTTGTAGGCATCAAACCATGAAACCATGGTTTCTTACTACAATTAAATTTCAAATTCTTACCCAGATCCACTGTCCCCTTAAATCTAGTTTTACCTCAACACTCATCGTATGTTTTCCATGCACTAGCTACACTGCCTGACATTTTGCTGTTCACATATACCAAGGATATTTCTGCTTCAGTACTTTCTCTTTTGCTTTCTCTACCAGAATTCCATCTTTTCAGAATTTTACACAGCTCATTCTTTCTGATTAAAAAGCTATGAGATTGAATGATGTCATAGTTCCTATGATGGGTTCTCAGACTATCTTATTTAAAATGCCTTTTCATCTATATTTCAATCTATCTATTTTATCGATCTATTTATCTGTCTGTCTATTATCTATCTATCTATCTATCTATCTATCTATCTATCTATCTATCTATC
>JADRCD010196475.1:0-11849 GCA_019843815.1 Montemys delectorum | reverse complement strand
ACACACACACACACACACACACACACACACACACACACACATATATATATATATATATATATATATATATAAAATCATCAGTGGGCTTCCATGGAAGCATGTACTGATACCAGAAAGGACTGATAGTGCTGATAGTGGAATAGTTTTCCAGGCTGTAACAGAAGACAGATGTTATATAGCATCAATTAAGACAAATACCTCAGCAGGCGAGTCTGAGAAACCATTCCTTCTATAAGCAAAATTACTCCCATTGAGAGTTATTTATTTTGATCTGCTCTAAACTTGTCTGGTAAAGCTGGGAAATCCCTTCTGATTGTTTAAAAATACATGAACAGAGGCATATCGGGAATGGCTAGTGAAGGCTGTATTATCCAGGCAGTGATAAACAGAAAATTAAATCAGTCCCAGAAACAGGATCAAGAGCTCCAACAGCAACAACTACAAGTTCCTTCCTTTTACTCTCCCCTCCTGGAGGGTTTTACCTGAAGTGTATTTTACATTTTTTGATATGGAAGCAGACACATAGGATGAGATTCTAAAAGTAAAAATTTCTAAAAAGACCAATAAAAATGAGTTGATTTCTAAAACCAAGGGATATTTGTATACCCTGAGACACTCCTCTTTGTATCAGTTTACTCATGAAGTGGGGCTCTTTCATTCTCTACATATTTTTGCTTGTTTCCTGTTTTTCTTTTTACCGTATTAATTGTATCTTATTTTTCTATGTTATTGATTGTGTGTACACATGTGTGCATGTGTGCGAGGGGAGATGGGGGGGGGGGACAAGTGTTTTCCATGCCACATATGTGAAAACCAGATAACAGATAACAGTTTTCTGGAGTTTTTCTCACCTTCAACACTGTTGATGCAAGGTGTCTTTTGTTTCCTTTTAAAATGTTTATTAATTACATTTCTTTTTTTGACACTGTTATACATGTCTTTAGGGTATGGTTTGGTCTCTCACATATCCCCTTTTGCCTTGCTCTATCCCTTGGATCCATTTCTTCCTAAAGGATAATTTCCCACACTTTATATCGCTCCGTTTAATTTGGGACCCACTGATTTTACTGAGAACCATGTATGTGCTGTGACCATAGATTTTGGAGCTGGTATCTGGTGGCCTAACTGTGGGTACCCAAATGGAGATAATGACTGTGCTTTCCCAGTAATCCTTCAGTAGCCAGCAGTTCATCAGGGAGAGACACAGGCGCTTGAGCTTCTTCGTAAGCCCTAAGAGCTTGAACTGTCCATAGATCCCATCTTTTGCATGCCTAGTACAAGCAACTCTGATTGCATGGCTGTACCATTTTCTAAAGGCCACATCATGAAGAAATGCCTATATTCTGGTTCTTATATTTTTCCTTCTCCCTTTTTATATTGTTTCCTGAGCCTAAGGGGTAGCATAAATAACTGGTTTAGTACTGAGTACTCAAATGCCATTACTTCTAAGTATTAAGCATCCAAATATCTCTGCATTGATTGCTGCCCACTGCAAGAGAGGCTCCTTTCATTAATGATGAGGGTAGACTTTGACTAATACTCTGAATGTAAATATCTTAATGCAGTTTGGTACTATGTTAACTTAGCTGAATACTAGGATGGGTTTCCTGTGAGAACCTATGGTTGACTCAGCCATGGGTTTTTGACTGAGGCATGTTTTAATTCCTGTGGAGTGGATTCAACCAATTCAAGGGTAGTTGATCACTGATAATAGCCATGATGCTGTTTTATCACTGAGATTATTTTGCCTGGAAATTTTGGCAGTATAGTTGTCATAGCTTACATTTGAATAAAATCACTGATTACTTTTCTTCCCAACATTTAATTTTCTGATATTAGGAAACCTAGCTGTCAGAGAGGAAGTTTCTATCACAGTTTGAGTTCTCTGTATCATATAACCAAAACATGTAGTGTCTTTAGCAAATTGATCGTAGTTCTGTATATAACACAGAGAAGCCTGAGAACCATAAGAGAATGTAGTAGAACAACTGATTTGAAAGCCAAGAGGAATTATGTTGGAGATGGAAAGGTTTAAATAGAGATTCTATGATGAAGAAGATAAGGCATATATTAAGATCAATTAAAAAGAAGAAATGGTAAAAATCCACAGCTACATGGAAACCTTTTATTTTTTTTTAAAGATATTTAAATTTAACTAATGAAAGTTCTTGTGCTGTCTGTTGGATATACCCTTAGTGTATACTTGCTCAGACATGCTTAAAGAGGCTCTTCTGGCCCACAAGCTTCTAAGATATTCTACTGTCTCTGGGCTGATCTTTCTGTAAGAGTGGTAATGTTATGTGTTCAGACTGTAGTAGTAGTACTAGAGTTACAGCTTTGTGCTTTCTACTTGGGTTCTCAGGTGTAACTCAGGTCACTAGCACTTTGATGCTCTGAACCATATCTTGAAGTTCTTAATGCTATAACATGGCATTTCCCTTTTACACTTTTATAATAGGATAAATTAATCTCTTTCTTACAAAATAGATCCTGGCATAGATAGAATTTTCCATATTCCTACGATGGAATGAGTTCTTTAGTAGATGGATGTAGGCTATTTGAAGGACATTTGTTGCAAGAAAACTCTTAGTAATCTTGACCCTGGTTACCTATCTGTTCTGCATTCCTCTCCTGTCCTAAAAATCAACTTGTCTTCCTGATTTTTTGTGCCTTTTCTACCATCTGCCCCATTAACTGTATCCTTTCATTTACTGGAAGACATAGAAGTTGTATAAAAATGAAAATTAAAGTTTCTTCTCAAAAGTTCCATTGATTAATCTAACTCAATACACTTCATATTTTATGCACAACTATTGCATGGAAAATATATTTATGTATCATTAATATTATATGTATTATATTTTAGTACTTATTGATATAACATAAGAGACTTTTTCCTTGTTGGATTTTACATTTGATATTTTACATTTGATATTTTACATTTGAAATTAAGTTTTTCTTATCATTTTCCTCTTTCTTTTTCTCCCTCCAATTCATGTAGTTCATATTGCTCTTTCTCAAATTCATGATCCATTTTTATTTTAGTATTGTTACATATGTATATATGTATATAATTCTTAAGTGTATAATTATAACCTACTTTGTCCCTATAATTCTACTTGTTTGTATATGATTTAATGGCTTAAAATTTGGTTTTAGACAGCCGATTACACGGTTCTTTGCTGGGAAAGACTATGCTGGTGAAGATATTCTACATTGCTATGTAAAGAAGACCTGAAAAGGAGACACACTATTAGATAATCTAACATAGTGGACACTATTCCAGTTTCCCAAACTTGGACAAAGGACTACAGATCCCTAAGTAATTCTGAGAGCAGAAGTAGCATTTTTTAGTCTTAAGACTATTTCAAATTCACATAAACAATTACATTTACCAAGATATTGCTAACTGCTTAAATATCAAATACCATGAATTACATATGAATATGTGTGCAAATAAAATTTGCATGTGAATAGGCAAGTTGACAAAATATTTACCATACAATCAATTTCGTTTACAGAATTTTAAATTTACATGTGTGGCTTGCTTGGTGATATTTTCACTGAATGTAGAATTTTGACCTCTATTCTAGATCTCTCTCCTCAAATTCCTCCTTCTCCTCTCCTCCACCTTCTTCTTATTCTTCTTCTTCTCCTCCTCCTCCTTCTCTTCCTCCTGTTTCTTTTTTTACTTCATTCTATTGTTCCTTTATTACTTTATTTTACTTATTTATTTTTGAGACATACTCACTATATATTACAGAATATTTTGGAGGTTGTTTACACCTGGCTGGCCTTGAGCTCACAGAGATCCACTTGCCTCTGCCTCATATATTTTGGGCTTAAAAGTAGGTCTCACTACACCTGTCCCTATCTATTATTCATTACCTTGATTAATTGAACTCTTCCTTCTTTTGTGATATAACTGTTGCTTAGACCTAATTTATTTTTATAACCACAAAATTTTATTTCTCATAATAATTTGAATAACTTAGTTTATTTTTAATTAGAACATTTTGAACCTCAAAACTTGATTTGCTGAGAATAAAAATAAAGGTGTTACTATGGAAACAGTCTTTCTTTTCAATTCTGACTTTTATTTCAAATAGGAACTAACTGATTTTTTTCATTAATGCATGAGAAGGGAATGCTCACATTTCCTTGTGTGTAGAGTTCTTTTAGCTGTCACTTAACAAGTTCTAAATGTTTTTATGCAGCTTGGTTTTAGTATACTTTTGACCTTTTTAGATTTTACCTTATTTTCATTTTTTTTCTTTCTTTTTTGTCCAAATGCTAGGAATCATCAAGGCACTAGTCTTGAAGATAAAGGTCATCTCAAAGAAGAAAGTTAGTCATGAGTTGAGTGACAATGTTCTGTCTTGTCTAGTCTGAGGTGTCAAGCAAAGCACTAATTACAGAGTGTCTGAGTGGCGGTTTATGCTCTGCACTGGTCCTGGAAGAACACAGATGCTTCAGAAACTTCTGCAGCTGTTTATAACCCCAAACCCGTAAAATGTGATAAATGTCAAAGTTCAAGTGCTAAGGAATGTGGGACACATTCTCTTCAAGTACCTGTCTTTGTGAAATCAGGGCATCATTGATATCCACGAGCACTTCAGAGGAAACACTCTCAGCTAATTGTTGAAAAGAACTAGACATTAACAGCTACTTCGGTGAGATAAGCACCAAGCCACAGCACTTAGTACTTTATCTGTTTTAAACATTAAGAAGTCAGTCTTTTCTAACTGAACTAGTTGTTACATGTTAAAATGTGATTTGATGGCTAAATACTGTTCACAGGACCCTTGGGCTGTGCAAATATCCCAACATTGGACCAAAACATACCAATCATCACTGTGTTGCTAGGTGAACCCTAGTGAAAATTTAGCATTGTGTGGGTCTTGATGTTGAGGTGAAAATCTCAGAAAGGGTCTCACTCCTGACCGTAAATTTGAAATATGTTGATTTCCTGGAATTTTTTGTTTGTTTTTTGTTACTGTTTTTGATGAAATAGAAGCATTTGATGAACATCTGACACCTGTTATTCTTGTCAGACGCACTGTAAACCACCTGAAAATTATAATGCAAAGTCAAGGTTTATGTGTATGTAGGTAACTCAATCAGTTAGTGGGGGTGTCTCCTCATTAAATTGTGTGTGTCCCCATCAGTTTCAGGGGAGATCTGCCTTTTCAAGTTTAACAACCTTGCATTCAACCTCACACTGTTATTTGAGAGATGGGGGAGTTGCTCCAGTTGGTTATGTAATAGACATCATTACTTGTATGATTCAAAGGAAGTGAGCAGGAGCCTCCCCAGCACTTCTGGTCCTCACAGGTCAGACTGAAACCCCCTTGTCAACCTCCATACTTCTCAGAGTGTGGGGCTCACCACTTGACCTGCTATAACACAGGTTCCACATGCACTGCTCAGGTGTATCCATCTGCTGATGAGCATCTGTCAGCTTGCCTGAAATTATCATGTTGAATGAAAAAGCCTGTTTTTTCCCTTACGTTCTAATCACTGTGATTTGTGTATCTATCTATCTATCTATCTATCTATCTATCTATCTATCTATATATTTGCCCCAGAAAAACTTTTTTCTGCTGTTTAATTTATTAAATACTATTATTGAGTCCAGGTTTGTTTAATAAAAGTTTGTATGTTTAAAAAAATAGAGCTAGACATTAGCATAAGTCACAATGTTGTTCTGGGAGAATCTCTATCTCAAGCACAGAATAATTAGAAGACAGAATAAATACAAACTAACATATGCTTCCAACAAAATAGACCCCATTCAGGGCCTTTCTTTTGATTTTTTTTAATCACTTTTAAGAGCAAATGACTTTATACTAAGTAGACATCATGAAAATATAATATGTATTGTAAGATATTATAAGCAAAAAATGTTTTGTTTTCCAGGAGAATCATGGAGGCAGACATTATGCTACTTGTTCAGGGACTAAGGGCAGTTCTAACAAAGTCAGTATCTGTTCTATTGTCTCCAATCTAAGATTTTATCTTTCAGTCTTTCCTTTCTCTAAGTATGCTTTGATGTTATATTTCTTAAAGAGAATGTATTTTAACTACAACTATTATTGAACATATAATCATTTTCATGCTGAAAATTGGAAAAAATAGGGTCCAAGTGCCCTTTGTCATTGTGTTTTTCTCCATTTTTTTTTAAACATAGAAAAGCATTTCTTTTTAATCTCTCTCTCCTATGGAATCACTTTATTTCAAACTAAATATTTTTCCCTATAATTATTTTTACCTGGTTTCTTTTCTTTCTTTAGAACCTAAGCATATTTTCAGACATATTGTACCTGTTCTGTGGTTTTACTCATTTGGGGCCTAGTTTCTGTTGCCTGCAATATTTTTTTGCCAAGCATGGTTAACCCTAAAGAGCCAAGTCTGTCAATACAACAGAGCACAGTGAAGAAGAGTGGGGAATCCTGCTGTGGTCTGAGCTATTCACTGGCTTCCCAGTGGTTTCTGCCAGTTGCTGCTGCTATGGATGGCCACTAAACCGTGGTGTCTGGCCACAGCTTCGAGTACCTAGGAGACACCTACACAGCTCAGGCATTTGACTGTTGAGCCAGCTGTTCTCAGGTCCCATTCAAGTTCCTGGCAGTGAGTCATCAGCTTAGCCTTGTTGTAAAGTGGGAGCTCTAAAGGCATTAGTAGGCCTCTCTGTAGTTTCCAGCCCCCACCTTTCACTGGATCTTGCCTCAAGCTGGCCTTTAGCTACTTTGATTACAGTGCAGCCTGCCTACAGTCTCAGATCAGAGCAGCATACTAAACCTTCCTTGCCCATGGCTTCTCAGGCTCTAAACCTGGATTCTAGCCCCACATTCAGTGTACCATTTATAACTGCAAGCCCAAGTTCCCAAAACTACATCTCTGAGACTCAATATTTTATGAAGAAATGCCTAGGTTAAAAGTTTTGTCTTGTTCTTGGCAGGTGATAACTCAATTATCCTGTTTATTCTAGTTTAAGTCATATTATGTGGCTAGTTACCTCTCTCGGGTTCATGGTCACCTTTCTCGAAGTTCTGGATGAATCTCCTCCAAAGCCTGAATCTATCCCAGAATTTTCTATCCCTGCCCAGAACTTCTACCTCCTAATTGCTTGCCCCAAGCAAATACACCAAGAGTATTTTAATGACAGGTGATATTTCGATATGTTGCACAAGGAATTCTCTATATTTAATTGTTGAAAAAACTCTGATTTCATAACATATGCTAGTAAACTATAACAAGTACTTGCGCCTTTGTTGGAGGACCTGTTCTGGAAGTTATTTTATAAACATGTCTGTTCCTGCTTACTAATAAGTGATCATTGACAAGCAAAATCAACACTGGCTAGAAAAATCATTGAAAATGTTATTTGAGGGCTGAAAAGAAATGAGGTCTTCAATCATGGCTTCTTTTGTGCAGATGTTTGACAGGTAAACAATTAGACCTCTTTATTCTATTTGTTCCAGGTACACTGACTCATACAGAATATAAAGGAGCATCCATCTTATTTCATTCTCTAATGTCCACTGTCTAGCCACTATTGAAGGATTTTTCTCTGATTCAAACCTGGTTGCAAAGTGAGAACTATACCTTCTCACCCAATTGTCTTTTGTCATATTCCTATGTTTTGTTATAATGTTACAATAACAAAACAAGTCCCACTTGTTTGACAGATTTATGTTTGTTTGTTGCCAAAGGGAGAGAGAAAACAGCAGAAAGTAATTAATTTAGAAATGTGAAAGAAGATACCAAATCTAATGCCCATGTTCCTTTCCTTTCTCCTGGCCATCTTTCTACCACACTGATAAAAAGATCAAAATTTGATATTTAGATATCAATATTTATCACATTTTTATTCTTTGGAAAATACCAAAATATATACTGTATTTTGGTCATATCAACATGCTTTTTTTCTATCTTTATTTCCTTTTCCCTTTTTCCCCACAACCAGATCTCCTTTGCTGTTTTCTCTCTCTCTAAGACATAGGCAAATATGCATTTCTGAGGATGTACTTCTTTAGCATTATTGTTAATGTGGTAAATTTCTTAAGAAGTACAACAGTGAATATTCAAAAATCTTTTAATAAATTGTATGGCATTTATACATTTATGGTACTTAGTCATGATCTCACATCCTATCACACTCTATGCGTTTCTGTATTCTTTTGGTTGTATAAACAAAAGTTCTTACCCTGCATGTGCATAAGAATGATTCTTAAATGAAAGTTACAGTTTAGAGTACTTTTCTGAAATCAAGACTTAAGAATTCAGCATTTAAATCCATGCTACTGTGAGACTAGTTTTACAACTATGTACTTAAATTGAATATCTATGTTTCAAATAAGACATAAATTTATACATTACTGAGTGCACTCTGCTAATGTTTAAATACACAGAAAAAAACTAAAATAATAATGAAACAATACTATATCTTATAATTAATTACAGTATAGTTACCCCATATATTTTATATATTTCTGTATGTTATTTAATATTTAATGATTTTATGAATACGTTTTGTAATCACCAATATGTTAAAAACGAATTTAGTCAATAAATTGTTTGTTGACACTGCTCAAAGTCTAAAACAGAGTGCTGAAAATTTGGCTGGAAAAGGTCAACAATTGTCCTTGTTTCTACCCAGTGTTCAGCTTTGTCTATTTTCTTTGTATTGTGTAATACATTTTAAGATACCATAAATCATTGCTATGGATATACTATTCTTTAAATAATTATATGTTTATACTTCTGAATTTCATAATATATTTAAATTATTTCATATAAAGTTTTAAATAAAATCAAGTGGATAAAATGAAATTGCACTGTGAGAAATTAAAAGGCAATTTGATATATTATTTTTTTGGAATAAACAGAAGCTTTTCTGCCCATCCACTAGCATTTAAGGATTGAAATATTTCTAGTATTGTCCTGAGTACTATTTTTTTATCCTATAGAAGCCAGCTTTAATACATTAGCTTAGTGACTAATGCATATTAGAGCCTATAAAATGAAAAATGTTTTGCTTGTGTCAGTCATCTTTATTCCAAGAATGTCTCCAGGTATTCAATATGAAACTAGTGCATTTTTAGTTGTGAAAACAATGAAACATAAATTATAATTTAAAATCATTGTATATCACTGAATTAAATAGAAAAATAAAGAATTTGAGATTTTGTAATATTTGAAGAATTAATAGAAATTTTTGGATAAAAAGACAAATATCAGGAAAAGCAAAAATGATAATAATGACATTGGAAATTAAAGATCTTAGTAATTCAGTAGTAAGATTTTTACAATGTCAACTGTTTAAAAATGAACAGGATTACAATAGATACAAATTCATATTAAAAATGAAAAAAATAAAATTATAGCATAAAAGACAGAAGACCTAAGGTCAGCAATGTGGGACCATAAGAACAGGAAAAGAGAAGCAATGGATAATAGTGTGATGAGTTTAAAGGTCCTAAGTCTGAAAAGTGATAAGAGACCAGAAAATTATAGGATGGTAACAATTAAAATGTAAAAATAAGAGAGGCAAGGGAAGGGGGAGTTACAAGGAAAAAATATGGAATCAAATGCAGCCAATGATGAAGATAAGAACTCTATATTATTGTGTTTCTATGTCAGCAATGAGCATTAAAATGAGAAATTATTTCATGGAGAATTCTCTTTCAGAAATAGAAAACTCTATGGTATATTTTAAATATAGAAAATTAATGTAGGTAAGAAAACAAACACTGATAGAATAATTGCTGCGGGAACTCTCAAATCTAATGGGGGATGAGCAGAAATAAATGAAATGCTAGGCAGTAGAGTTCTCTCCAAACAAAGTCAAGAGAGTTATTCCCAGACAAATAAAAGAAGTTAATATGGTGAATATTTTGAGAGGTATTGGAATAGAAAAAGAAAAGACGGTATTTTTTAATAGTAAATTGCTTGTATAGAGCTCAAGATCTTTACTCTTTCTTCTGTAAAATCCTGTGATAGTAACTCTGAAAAGTGGAAAGTAATTCTTAAACCCTTTCAAGATTTTTATCAAGACCATGACTTGCTATTTGAATTTGAACATACGAATTTGTGCTAACCTCTTATTGCCAAGCCCTTCCAGTCAAAAAGGGAAAACTTGATAATGGAACTTGATATAAATGCTACCAGATGCTTAGACCAAGGAGGGCTTGTCCTGGTTACTCATAATGACCTAGTTTGGCAGCATTCATCTACCAGTCTTCCTCATCACACTGTGGTGACTTACAACCATCTTTATCTCCCGTTCAATGGGAAACTGTCCCCTCTTCCAGCCTCCATGGGTATTATATACATGTGGTATAAATATGTTCACCCTGACTCATACACACAGTATAATTATCTTATATAAAATATATCAGAAACTTATAACACCAAACATAAATAGTTCATGGGAATCCCCTGCCTACTCACTGATGGAAACAAAAACATATAGGCCTGGTAACTTGGGTCCAGTGTGAGAATATTGTTTGTGTTTTTCAATACTGTGACAAAGTAGCTCACAAATACAACTTCAGTAATGATTGTTTTGATTTCCAGTTTGAGGGAAAGGAGTCCATGATGGAAGCAGCATTAGGCTGATCATCACAATGTGTCAGCATATATGAAACAGAGAAAGATGAATGCTTGTCCTCAATTTCCTTTTTCCTTCTCTCTAGGGACAAACCCGTGAATTTAAATTTCAAGACTCACTATATCCCAATGTGTGTCTTCCCATTTAAATCAAACCAAGCCATTTTCCTCTCAAGCTATCATGATAGCAGCAGGCAGTGAGCCACAGAGCTGAGGGCGTGAGACTTCTATATCCTGATTGATAGGTAGATACTGTGTACTCCACTAGGTGAAGCATGAGCATCTGAAATCTCAAAGACCACCCACAGTGACACACTCCCTCCAACCAGACAATACCTACTCCAAAAAGGCCACAGCTCTGAATATTGCCACTACCTATGGGCCAAGCGTTCTACATATGAGTCTATAATTACCATTCATTAAAAATCATCATAAGGTGAATTACACTCAAATATTTAACATGATTCATATTTGAGCATAATTATCCCATGAAAGTGTACTTTATACTGTTACATGGCTATGCTTAGATTAGACTTTGTTAAAGACTATAATTAGAGATCAATTATAGGAAAGAGAGAGATACATACCATGGTGTACATGACTCATGTCACTCATGTTCTGAGACATAGTGAAGAGATTCCAATGTATATAGTTGTATGAGTACAGCCACTGTCCTATTGTAAATGGAAAGAAAGTAAAAGACCTATATGCCTGTGTCCCAGACTTTTTAAATAATAAAGAATAAGGAGGTGGGAATGTTATTATTTAGATCTCTATACTTATACTTATTTCACTGTTGTAGTCTGTTTTGTAATTACAAATCATAAGGTTTTCTTTCCTTCTTCCCATCTTTTGCTAAACACTTCCTATCAGTAGCAATGCATTCAGGTATTGAGTTCAGTTCTTAGTGAACTTGAGCTTTGCTGAAGTGAGGAGAGATTCTTCATTGATAGACAGGTATTGTTGAGAATAACTTTCTACCAGTAGAGCAATAACTTCATTTAAAGAAACAGCAGTTCAGTCTGAGAGTACCCTCCTCGAGAATAGGTTCCCATTTAAGTCCTAGGATGAGGTGAAAGAGTAGAACACAGTTGCACTGTCAATATTTCACAAAGGTTTTCCTTTGGATGGTTATAATAAACCTATGCTATATAAATCATTCCAAGAATTAACTTTTGAGTTCAGGCTGAAATGTTTCTCTAATGGGAACAGTTCACCATAGACAGAAAAATTAA
>JADRCD010196472.1:0-15041 GCA_019843815.1 Montemys delectorum | reverse complement strand
TTTTGATTTGTTCTTTCCCTTCCTGGAAAGGTGATTTTTGATTTTGGAGGTAGGAAGTGAAGGTTAATTATGCACATCAGTGTTGTAACGGTGGGTTTTAAGGAAGTTGTAAAAATGAAACCCATCTTTTTCAAGACTCAATTAGACACTTTGAGAATAGCAGAGCTTTGCTCTCCCACTCCCTAGCTTTTGTTTTGAACAGTAATGGCTGTTTTGAAGACTGTCCACTTGGTGGGCACAGCCACAGTGGGATTGTGCTCTGTGCAACTTGAAAAGGGGTCTAGAGGTGGCTTTTTTCCTTTGAAATCTTCTTTAGACCATCATTTGGTGCTGATGTTGAATTTATTCCTGGGGGGACCTGAGATGGGTTATGTCCGGTCTCCATCCCACTTGGCTGTTACAGGAGCTTTAAGATTGATGAGCAGATATTTCCAGCATCTCATGAGCTGAATGTCAAAGAAGTCTCTAGTTGTCACTCTGACTTTTTTTTTTTTCCTCAGAAGCAAAATACGATTTAACAATAGGAAATGCTGAAATGTGATGACTGTATTGATCTCTAGAGGACACAGCCTGGACCCACATGAAGGAGCTGTCTGGGGATGCTTGATTTAATTCTGCATTAATGTCTGTGACTTTCTCCTTGCTTATTTGCTTATTAAGTCAATTACACTTAGGAGGTTCTTCCAGCGTGTATAATGTTACTGTGTGCGTGTTTTCAGGGCTGACCATTTGGTCTTGCGTAATCAACCGGTGTGCTGCTCCTCCCCGGGAGACCATTTCCCCTGCTCTCAGTGTCTCTTGGTTGCCTGTAGTCCTTTGTGTCGGGCTGAAGCCTCCCTGCCCAATTGGCATGTTTATTGCTGTCATCCTTGTTAAGCTCGTGTTTGAGCAGTCACGTGGGTGAGACTTTATGGGTGTAGCTTCCGACATTTCTAGGAGATACAATCTCAGAGCAAACTCCTTGATCTCTGCTCTGAACAATCTTCCCACTCCCCCTTCCAAAATGTTCCTTGAGGCTTAGGTACCAGGATCGAGTGATATGATACAGGCAGAGAATGTTATCTTTAGGAATATATATATGTGCATAAACATATATATGTAACAACAATTAATGCAAAAGGGGGCCATGAGTTTGAATGAGAGCAAGGAAGGCATAAGGAGAAGTGGTGAAAGAAGGAAACGTAAGAGGAAAATAATGTAATTATATTCTTATCTCAAAAAATAAAGGGGATAATAAAGGGGCATGTGTGTAGGAAGAAGGGGGAGTGGAAATGTTTCAGAGGAGGGGGCAGTTGGAGGTATGATCAATGTTTACATATGGATAAAATTGTCAAAGAAAAAAAAAAAAGAATTTGCTCTAGTTTCCTTGACTACCTTTTCAGGAAAATAGGTCCCATGCAAGGATAGTTTTGTTTCATCTTTATTTTCCAGAATCTTGCTTTTAAATCTTGTTAGGCTCACTTTTGTTTTTACTGATTTGTGTGTATGAACATGTGCATGTTTATGTGTGTGTGTGTGTGTGTGTGTCTATGTGTATGTATGTGTGTATGGAGGCCAGAGGTCAAGGTTAACAGCTCGCCATCTTATATCTTGAGATAAGAACTCTCATTGAATCTGGTGCCCACTGGTTTGGCTACAGTGGATGGGCAGCAAGCCTCAGGGAGCTCTTGTCTCTGCCTCCCCAGTGCTAGGATTACAGGCCCAAGTCACTGCTCCCAGCTTTTTCATGTGGCTTCTGGGGATCGAACTCAGGTCCTCATGCTTGTGAGACAAGTACGTTACTGATTGTATCACCTCCCTAGCTCATGTTCAGTTATCTCAATGCAGGGATATTTTGAGAAACATCTTATTTTATAGGTATTTGATATGTGCCTTCAAGGTGAGCTAGAGGATAATGAACTCAAGATCGTGAGTAGCCCACAAAAGGCACCCTTGGACATCCATTGTGCTGTGAGGACAGAAGCCGCCTGTTTATGTGGTAAATAAAAAGAGGAACGCCCCAAACCATTATTTTTAAGCTTCTACATCCAGTCTGAGGTTCATCACTGAAGTCTAAACACATATTCCAGTAAATGGCAAGCCTTCCACACTAAAGATACTGCCAGGTACTGCCTTTGAGTGGGATTCTGATGCTGGGCTGCGGCCTTGTATCCTATTGGTTGCCAGCAACAGCCATGCGAGTTGCTCCCAGTATGTTTTGTGTTAAGGAGTTGTTGATTGAAAGGTATTCTATAAATGAATCAAAATCCCCTCCACTGCAGAGATGGCTCTGGAAGGTAAGATGAAATTGTACCGAGCTTGTGGCCTGAGTTCCGTATGCCATTGTTTACTGTGCTGAGAAGTATCGTTGCTTTTTCCTGTCTCTAGCTTGCTGCCTCAGGGCTTCACGACATCTGAACAAATGGGATGAGCTAGACATTCCTGACTGTTCTGTCTTTGTGCACTGGGCCCCAAGGAACAAATTCACCGGGAAAGGACTTCATGCTTTCTTCTCTTTGAGTTGCTAGTCATGGCTCACTCTTTACCTGTGGCCTCTCCATTTCCCGAGGGTGAGGCATCTGTGATTGATGCCCCTGGCGTAGGGGCATCCCCTCACCCCTTCAGGAAACAGGAGGGCCAGAGAGATAGTGCTCAAGTTTTCTTTCACAGACTCTGCTCCCTAACTCTAATCACCTTCTGCTGTGGGAAAGAGATGAGATGAGGCCTAAAAAATAGATCATTGTCCGCCTCTTAGATTAATGCAGAGAAAGCGGTATTGTCTGTTGAATGGATAAATCTTCCTGCCGTCACTCAAAACCTAAATTCAACGCTACTTCATCTCTAAGAGGCTTATCTTCCTTGAATAGACCCTTGCAGCTCAAGTAAGAGGCGATGTAATGAAGCGTGGTTTTTTTCTTAAGTGAGAAACATGCTGTAAAGAAGGGGAGACCGCAGCTGTTCTGAAGGGGCGCTGCAGACTCTCGAAAGACTTGTCATTTATCTGGTCTTGCATGACATCAAATGATAGAAGATCAAGTTCAAAATCTGCCAGAGCAGCTCAAAAGGCCTTCTTCATCTATTAATTAAATAGTGCTTATTAACATACAATGTCGTGCAGCTGGGACTCGTATCAAACACGATGGGAAAAATATGGAAGCGGCTTTCAACGCTTGCCCTCCAGGCAGGGTTTATTAGGAGGCAAATAGCTTGGGAAATGGCGATGGTTTTACCCCAAGACGAAAGCTAATATTGATACCATAATATGTGGTTAAATGAAAGAGCTGGTAGACAGGTGGTGTTAGGCAGATGGATAAACTCAAAGTGACGGGCCGAGATCAGGGAAGAGTGTACCCTTTTGTTGTGCTTGTAATTAATTCAACAGTCTCGTCCACGGTGTAGCCTCACTGACTTCTCAAAAGTTAACCACATGCAACACACACATGCATACATAATTGCTAAAAATAATTGCTTATGTACCTCTGTCAAACTCAGGCTACTGTATTAGGCTGAAGTTTAATCTGAACTTTGGAATGAACATCAAGATTTTCATCATGGCCATAAATTTTTACCGGATAAGGATAATTTTAGCGACATTTCATCGTCTGCTGACTTAGGTCTGTATGTACAAGTCTTGCTTTACCACTCTGTGTGCAACTCAATGGCACCGCATTTAGTTTTAGAGCAGCAGAAAGCAGGCCATGGTCCTCAGAGGAAGCAGTAGATTAAGAAGGTGCTAAAGCCCAGAGAGTTGTCTGTGCTCCTTGTTATCTTTCCACTGGGAAGATAACAGGATTTGTACCACCAAGGATGTCTTGCTGCCTTTTAAATTCCCAGTGGGTACTTGAACTTAGAGGAAACATCACCAGTAAAATTACTGAAGAAATTTCTATTTCTACTATCAAATTGGTGTCACATATTTTAAGCTGTCTGGAGGTGGTGATTTATAGTTATTAATGGATGACACTCACATCTTGATCTGCCATTAATTTGTAGAAACTGATCACCTAATCCATTGGTATTTCGAACAAGAGGCGGTGCGGTAGGAAGCAACTCTTTCCTTTGTACCAAGCATCAAGGCTCGGTGTTTTCCTGCTCATTACCACTGACTGACAATCCTAACGTGGCTGAGGAATGGATGGCCACTTGATGTTGTCTAATAATCCAAAAGCTGAATTATAATCACTACCTTTAGCTTTTCCCTCCAACAAAACTACTCCTTGGTTAGTAAATGAGCTACGAACCTGCTCTGAAGGTTGCTTCCTATGTCTAGATGTTTCATAGAAATACTGAATAGTCAACTTCCAAATGATGTGAGGGGAAGAAGCATGGATAACCGTGGCCTGTACTTCAGACCATTGCAGACTTCCAAAGGAGATCCCGTGTGAAGCTCTCCATTGGATTCTTTGAACAGGATTGATGAGCAATGTGAGTTCATTTATTCATCTGTTGATCCACCGATTGATACATTTATTCTTCATTCCACCTTCCAAGGGCTTCACACTGTAAATATGTTGTTTTGTTAACTCTCAATCCTCCTGCCTGGTGTTTGGAGGTCGCCCGTGTGATGGCGACCTGTGTGCAGTCTTAGCTGTCCCATTCACTCACAGTCATGAGGGGCAAAGGGAAGAAAGAGAGCTGTTTATATGTGATTGGTGCAAACCTGTTTTTAACAAATATGTGGCTTCGTGGTGGAGAGCCAGCAACATGATCTGCCTCTCACCGTTGGGACTTTGGTGGAGCGCCAACTATCTGCTGGGCTCTGTACTAAGCTTTTTCTGTATATCAACTCACTTAGGCTTCACAATAGTTCTGTGAAGCAGGGTACCGTTATTTGCTCAATCATTTTTAACAGATGAGAAAACAGAGATTCAGTGAATTTCTTTGGGGCCACACAGCTAAAATCAAGATTCTAATCCAAAATCAGGCTCCAGAATTTATGCTTTTAACACGTTATTCAGCTCAACGACTCCCCACATATCACATGGTGAAGAAGTCGAGCCTCTTCATATATACCCTAACATACCTTGGCCAGGCTAACTCTGTATCTACACGGTGCCTCAGTCAGGCCTTGACAGTATTCTAGCCTCAGTTCTCCAAACATGTGGGTGACATTTCTCATTCCTCAGCTGTATGTGCATTGTATGTGGCTGTGAGATGGGACTTTAGGGAAATGGATGTTTAAACGCCAACTGTGGACCTCGGATGAATCTGATTCTCTCCAAGCTTCAGTGCGAACCTTACTGTACAGAGCAACACATTGAAAGTACTTGACTCAGACCATATCATATAATGACTGCTGCTGATGCAGATTGCTAGGTTTAATTGGAGCAGAAATGACTATGACAGAGTTCATTGCTTCAGAATGTTGAGGTTGGGGAAGACCATGTTTTGTGTAAGTTATGCATAACCTCTCTTCCTCCAGCTGAGTGAAAATTCTAATACCTGTCTTTGATGTGCCAGCTGTACCAAAGCTTCCCAGGGACCCAGGGTGCATTTTATCTTGAACTACGAATTGCGAAGATTTTTATTGTCCTCTGTCACAAATACAGCATCTTTTTACTGTGGGTTTTGATGCGTTAAATATGTTTTTATGATCCTCTATGTCTACTGTGCCTAGCATACTGTTGGTACTTAATAAATGCTAAATAATAATAATATATGTGCATATGAGATTTGTGGCCAGAGATGACATACTGTTTTAGGGATCTGAGATTGTTCTTCTGGTGCCAGGGGGAAACATACAGATGAGCGTATTGCTGGGAATAGATTAGAAGGAGCCATCAATAGCAATGTCACTTCCCTAAAATACGATGTGGCTCCATCAGCACAAATCATAAACTCCATCTCCTACCTTACATCACTGAGCAACTCCAGTGTGGAAAGTTGAATTCTGGGCATAATAGAAATGGGTATTATACATATCTTAGAATACACATGATGCTGTCTTTGCTTGCACATCAGTGAATGTGTAGAGTTTGGGTGGTTTCTTTTTAATTCTAGGAGAACCTGTCTAAGGAGGTTTTGTGGGTGTTTGTGGAGGAGAAAAGGAGGGGCTCCCAGAATCCTCTACTAAGGAACTATTTCCCTGTCTCCCTATGTCTTGCTCAGAGACACCTGCATCTATCCACTATACCAGTTGAACTTGTGACCACTGTTTCCAGCTGGATGTCGCCCAGAATATCAGTGCCCACCCTTGTGGTAGCGGCCTTGCAGGCCCAGGGAGAAGATGTTTGTGTAAGATTGAAAGCAGGACGTTGAAGCATCCTCACATGGTCCATCTGTTTACTCATGTTCTTTGCTTCTGCCCTGATTAGTTCACTAGTGAAGAAAACAGGAAGGCATGGGACCAGATTTTGGGATTCATTGGTCTCTTCCTCTTTGGGGATACATGTGTTGCCCAAAGAGTATTCATGCTCTCTGGCATTTGCCCAGGAGTCTGGTTTGCTTCATTCCATCAGGGAAAAGTTTAAGTGTGTTACCCTCTCCCTTGCTTCCTCCCCACAGGGAGAAAGGGGGCACTGCCTTAGCTGTTCTTTGAAAACAGAACCCCTACCCATGACAACAAGATAAGATGCACTGCCACCAGGAAGTATCTTAAGGGTGTGACGTCATTAATGCTTTTTATGTTTAAAGCTTCTTTGTGAGATAACTTAGTGGGGACATACATTATGAGTAGCAACAGGTATATTTTCCCTCAGTACAAAGGCTAAGTTTAAGGTTTTTTTTTTTTTTTTTTGTCTCTCTTTTTAAAACAAGCTAAAAAGGGTCTGTTGTGTTCTTTGACCTTGAGTTTTCTGTTTTTTGTGATCTCCACATTGCCTCTGCTTCAGTTGTATTATTCCCCGCCCCATCCCATTTCCATTTCTATCAGCGCTTCAGAAAGATTATGCTTTTGGGGTGTTCTGTAGATGTCTTTCCAGTGGTTTCACTTGATGAATGTGACAACTGTTGTGTTCTCGCCTCCTCTCATTGAACCGAAAAGTTTTTCTTTCTTTTTCTTCTCTTTCTTTCTGTCTTTCCTTTCTGTCTTTCCTTTCTTTCTTTCTCTCTTTCTTTCTTTCTTTCTTTCTTTCTTTCTTTCTTTCTTTCTTTCTTTCTTTCCTTCCTTCCTTCCTTCCTTCCTTCCTTCTTTTCTTTTTTCTTCTTCTTCTTTTTTTTTTTCCTGATAAATACAGGCCAATAAGTGCCCCAAGGCAGTGTTTCAATGGCTGCTAAGTCTTTCAAGGTTAGGACTTAACCTCCGTTCCTTCTAATTCAACTCCAACCTTCAGTCTGAAACCAATCAAGAATATCAGATGATACTTAAACAATGCAGGGTTTCTGATATTCAGGTACTGCCTCTGTTCAATAGGATTGCAAATTCTTTGTGTGAAGAAAGTCGGTTTTGCTCTAAAGTACTGTCACAAGAAGTGAAATTACCATTTGCTTGGAACGATGCCATTCATCATTGTCAGAATACTAAGCATTGTAAGTGGCTGGGCCTCTCCAAATTAATGCCTTGTTTTGCATCGGCTAAATTTCCCGAATCCTTGAGGATGGGCCGCACAAAACTCATCGCACCGTCTTAATTTATCAATCCAATAGCGCTCCGTGAGAGGGAGCTTCATTCAAGTCTTAGCCTTTTATTTACAGTCTAATTCCAAAAGAAAAGGAAATAAGATATGAAAATAAGTTGGAAAATAAGATAAATCTCCCAGTGAAATCAGCAGATCTACTCAGTCCTGTGGCAAAGCCCCCATAATTCATTTGTAGGTCAGCTCAAGGGATTAGCCATGACGTATTTGGAAATTCATTTATTTTTATTTTATTTTGCTATTTCTTATGCAGAAGGGTAATGCTGTCCCTAAGGCTTTTCAGGTAGCCCTCAAATCTTGACAACATTTGCTGTCTCTGAGGCCTAAAGCCAAAATTAATTTTCAAGTAAACAGCATAAAAATGTATGGTGTTGTATAAATTTGAATACAAAATACATTTGTTTTGCTTACATACATACTGTCTGTTCAGCCAAAAAACCACACATGGCACTGAAATTAATGCTCATGCACACATCATGAAAGTCAAAAAAGTTTTGCTCTGAGTTAAGAAATATAGACCATGGAGCTTTTTATTTCCTGTTTGTCTCATTGTGGCTTTTAACATCTCTTCACAGTGTGTTTAGTTGTTATTCTTTTCCTAGAAGGAAATGAAAACTCTTTCCTAGGAAAACCTGGCAGCTTAAGGCGATGTCTTTTATTAGTTCAAACGATTCTGTTGTCTGGGAAGAAACAAAGGTATTTTCTTCCTGTCCCTCCCCCCCCCCCCACTCCTCCCCAAGAAAGGTAAACCAAATTATGCCGCTTGGTTTCCAGATAAAAGCAGTGGAGGATAAAAATGGACAAAACAGGCTGAGGCTGGAGTTGATGCTTTCTCAGTGGCTAGGAGGAAAAGCAAAGGATTCAGTCACCCTACAAAGATAGCTCAGAGGGGGAAGGCTCTGGGCAAGTACTTGTCCTAGCATAACAGCAGGGCTTACTTCCCCCTTTCTGGAATTGAGACCCCCAAGAACCATTGTTAAATATACATCTACAAGGGGCTTTGTGGATGTTTGCAAATTTTTGTTTGCTTATTTCTTAAAAATATTAAATGAGATTCTGCTCCTTGGCCTTTTGAAATCATTATTACACATTAAACGAAAACATGCCCTCTCCTGCCCTGTGGCTTCTAATGGGGTAGAGGTCTGTGTGTATGCGGAGGTTGAGGAGGAGAGGGAGCTGGAGGAGCCCACATTCAGGTCTTCTGGACTGGGGTTGGGGCAGGGGTGGGATGAGGGTCTTTTGGCTCCTTTTTCAGTTTGTGGATAAAAGTAGCAACACTGTCCTATTATGATTGCTCGCCTGAAAAATGCTGTAATTGCTTATTTAAAAAAATAATTAATCTGTAGTTTTGGCTAATATCCACTTATCAGTGAGTGTATACCATGCATGTTCTTTTGTGATTGGGTTACTTCACTCATGTAGGCCCTTATTACTATAAACTTGCCTTTCCAAACCACATTCTTGTGTCTCATAAGATTGCATCTGTTGTATATTTTTGATGGAGTGTTCGTTTTTTTTTGCCATGTGATTCTAGGGCCTAGGTGCATACAGAGCATCATAGTTTTGCGTGGCTTATCTGTAATTATATGAAATAAAATTATCTCAGCAGTTAGTAACTTTAGAAAATGTGACCAAGTTGCTACAGCTCTGCAGTTTTCCCTCAGGGTGTCATGGAAGACCTTTAGGTTAGGGAACAACAGGGTGGAATTTGAGTTCTGTCTAGCCCTCAACTCACTGAATTTTCCTGGGAAAGTATTTTCATACTTGTGCCTTAGTTTTTCTTTTCTTTTTTTTCATCTCTCTCTCTCTCTCTCTCTCTCTCTCTCTCTCTATATATATATATATATATATATATATATATATACTGTACATGTTTACATGTGTGTGTGTGTGTGTGAGCATTCACATGAGTGCCCCCAAATTCCTACCAGGAATTGTTCTCAATCATCCTTGCATCTTATTCGTTGAGGCAGAATCTCTCAGTCAGACCTAGAGCTCCCTGTTATAGCTGGTTACCACAGCCAGCCATCGTCAGAGATCCCAGCCTGAGGCTGGAGTTACAGGCCAGCTGCCATAGCTACGTGACATGTCCAGGGTTCTGGGGACCTAACTACAGTCTCCTTGCTTGCCAGTGAAAACTTTAACCTCTGAGCCTTTCCTAGTGCCCTTCAGTTTTCTCCTGTAAATGGGTAGTGGCAATACGAGACTTCAGAGTCCAAGGAGCTTCCTCCTTTTTTTGTTTTTAAATTTCATTTTATTTTTTCATTTTTGTGGCTGTAGATTGTCAGCCTTGGTGGCAAGCACCCACCTGTTGAGCCATTTAGTCTGCCATTGTCTGTTTTGAGTGCAGAAACTCTTGGGAGTAATGGCTGTAAAGACTGTTGAACTGTATTGAGGGTTTGCCATATTTTTCTCTTTTGGAGCCAGGGAGATCTGGGCTGGCTGCATAGTGGGTAGACCCCCAGACTATCAGCAAAGGCTTGGAGACGACATTACACCTCACCAGGAGTGGTGGTTCATGCCTGTAATCCCAATTCTTGGGAGGTTCAAGCAGGATGATTGAAAATTCGAAACCAGCCTCACCTACATAGTAAGATTCCGTCTCAAAACCAACATACAAAATCCAAAGTGACACCAACAAACCTGTAAACAGATAAGCAAGTTGACACCCAAACTCTATTCTCCCACTTGTAAAACGAAGAAAAGAGCTCAGTGGGAGTAGAATGGGAAGGACCTATGTGGTACCTGACCATCCGTAAGTGTGGCTGTAGCTGCTGCTGCCGCTCCTGGGCTGACCTCTAGCTCCAGAACAGGCAGACACTGAGCAGACAGGGTCCCCGAAGCTCAAAGAAGGGGAGTCATTGGCACATAGGGACTTGTGTTGAGGCTGGACAGCCCTTGGGAGCTGTGTCTTGGTGTAGGTCCAGGTACTTCTTCGCATGGTCTTTCTGTCTTTGACTCTTAGACCCTTTCCTCTCCAGACTTTAACACAAGCTCTTACATGACTTATTTTCCTCATTTTGCAGGGACTACTACATATTATACATATTACAGATGTGTGAGGATATGTGTGTATCCTCATCCCATGAATACTGGGTCTCTACTTTGTCACTTTTAAGCAAGCGTATATTATTAGAATTAAGCTCAAGACTTTTTCTCCAAATGTTGAATTTGGAAACACAGTGAGTCTTGGTTTCTTTGCTTATGTTGCAGTTTTGGCTTTTGATTGCCATGGCAACTGAAACAAATCTTTCTTTTGTAAACCAATATCAATTGTCCCATTGCAAGAATCATAACTTTTCTTCAATTTTTCCTAATTATTTCCTTTTAATAAAAAACCCAATATTTCTTTTAAAACAACAAAACAGTTCATCCCTGTCAAGACGCATTTTAGTGTATGATAATAATCATTTTAAGTGCATGATTGATTTTAGATGGGACTCTTGATATGTCTGCCGGGTTGTTTGTTTCCTGGACCATTCCAAAGAGGAAATGAACTGGGAAAATGATACAGAAAGCCCAGGACAGAATCTGCAAAGAGCATTACTTTTCCGAGACTTGTATGATCACTGTGAGGAATTCTCTTTAGGCTTGGGACAGGAGGTTGGCTTTGAGAGCTGACTCAGCATCGTAAACACCTGCAGCCCCTGCGCAGTGGAATCAGTGAATCGCTGGGTCCTCTGTTTTAGCGCTACCCTTCAGAGCAGAATGAGTCAGCTGCCCTAAAGAAAGTGTGGCTCACCAGCCTGGCTCTGAGCTCCTGCTAAAGGCTTCAGGAAGGACAGGGAAGATCTATCTTCAGTATCTTTTGTTCTATGCTCCAAACTTATCTGCAGAGGCCGATTAGACTACAAGGCCAAACGGCACACATTTTATGCTTATTAGTCTTGACCTTTGGGGCTTCTTATTTTCAGGGGACAAGTAGGTCAAAATACTGTGTAGTCAATATGAGAGGCATCTGTTGCTCAGACTATCCTGTGCATTTGAAGGATGTACCAGCGGCTTCAGGGGTTGAGGACTGCAGGTACAACTGCGCATGCGTGGTGGAGGGTTGTTCTGAGAAAGGTGGACTCGTTCTGTGAATTTGCTCAGCTTTGATGCCAGCTGCCTGGAGCAGGGCTGTGTGCCAGTGCTGCCTTAGTTACTCTTCTGGCTTGTTTGCCGGGGTGCACCCTCTGCTGGAACAAAAGAATAGTCCTTTCCTGTAAGAACAGACAAGACTGAGAATGGGAGCACTTTCAGTGCCACTACATTTTTGCGCAGGTCAGCTGGATTGACACAGAACACACAGGTTGAAGACTCCCAACTGACTTTAACATCTCCAGTTCTTTGAAGCAAAGCTCTGTTTTGCAGGGTGTTTGAAGGGATGGTAGTCTCCAAGCTTTTAGAGATTGGGCAGTCCATATTTTCTAGAAGGCAGAGAGATTAAAGGTATGGGATGTATGCTGCTACCACACTAAATGGCAAGATGCATGGGTCACACATTTTTTTTGTTTGTTTATTTTGTTTTGAGGCAGGATCTTTCTGTACAGCCCTGGTTATCCTAGAACTGTGTAGACCAGGCTAGTGTTGAGCTCTGGCTGACATCTGTTAACTATGATGTTAGCAATTTTTAACAATAAGCTTTGATCTCCCTCTTATCCCATTTCCCCAGACAAATCCAAAGGAACAGCAGCCATTCAGATGTACTACATCTTAGAGAGAGTTGGGGATGGGGGGAGGGGCATAACCCATGCATCCCTTTCTCCAGGCAGACTATCATGTATGAATCTGTATGGAATCATATACTAGTTACTGTAACCACAGTACCTTATTTATTTTGTTAAGAGAGACACTTCTGGACTCTTGCAAGGAAATAGTTTTTATTTTCAATTAGCTTACAAAGTTAATAGCAGCTTTACTTATTTATATGATCCTCTCCCTGACTCCATAGTCTCTCCATGTCCCTGGCCTGATTCCTGTTTGCACCTTTCTTCTCTCACTAGCTCTCCTTTTTGTGAATAAAGGTTCTTATTGTTCTCTTTTTAAATAAACATTTTATAATAAGTAAGAAAGGAGAGACTGGAGTGGTTATTTGTGTGTCTGGAAATGTTGCTGTGTGTCTAATACTGCTTTGCTAACCATGTTTCAGGCAGTGTGTGTGCATGGATGCATGCATATGGCTATGGTTGTATGTTCTACTACATAGCATCACAGACTACAACCAAGATCTTTACTCTTCAGTCTCTTTTATTTCCATTTTTCTTTACAGCTAGCATGTTTTCTGACTTTGCTACTTAGTTACTTGTTTTTCAGTTTCTTGCTTGCTTGTTTAGAGACAGAATCTTACTCTGATTGACCTGGAATCCATGGCTGTCATCCTGTCTTGGAATCTGAAGTGCTGGGTTTTAGGGGTGTACAACTACGCCCAGTGAAGTAGGAGGAATCTTATGCACATGTTTATACAATTGCTGTTTGGAACATGGTGCTATATAGCTTTGTTTGACGTGCTTAACATTTTCACTTCAGTAGGACACGTTTATCAGCCCCGTGTATGCAAGCTTGTACTCCTTTCCTGTCAACATGTACTTTGTGACTTACCCGTGGTATTCCATGTAGGTCAGATGCATGCATTTTACTGCTCTATAATATTCTATCGTAGGAAAATAGAGCAATTAATTTATTTCTGTATTGATGGAGCTGTAGATTGTCTGGATTGTTGCTATTATGAACATCATCACCTTTCATGTGAGAGGGTTATGCATCCTTCAGTTTTATTAGGTGTTATTTGGTTGCTCTTGGAGGTGATTAACTGACTTTACTCCTACCAGCTGTGTACACAAAGTTCCAAAATTAACATACCCTCACAAGGAAAATGGCAAAAGTTAATTTCTTTCTTAATATTATGGCATGAGACTATAGTTTCTTCTTTTAATTTAAATGTCTTTAATTGCTAGAGAGGATTATTGCATATCTTTTCCTGCTATTGCCATTTGGATTTCCTTGCTTAAATTGTCTATATTTTCCTATTGTTTGGTACCATCTCTGTTTTTATAGCAATTTATGATAATCTCTGATGGATCATTAGATGCTAGCTTTAGAAATGATTTTCCATATAAGTTTAATATAACTACACCAGTTGAAAAACAGAGAAAAGAATTTACCAGTAAGTCTACTCCTAATCAAATGTGGGCTCTTTTTTTGTGAAGTTTTAATTATAGTGTGTTTACAGCTATACTCTGCTTTTCTGAGCTAATATATATTTTCAGGTCTCTCTGTGCCTTTGCAGCACTTAGAATAGATGCATGATATGCTGCTGAGTTTATCTGCTGTCTCCTTGCTGGGTTCCTAGGCTGCTTTTTGGTTTTTCATTTTACAAATTGCGTTACTCAGAAACATTTTTTTTTGTTGTTGTTGTTTAAAATGTTTTGATATTTAAAATTACTTAGAAGAGATCCACAAAAGCTCAGTTAATGGAGTTTTGGTTTTTGTTTGTTTATTTTGTTTTTAAAGCAGAATGCTTTTCACAAATGTTATTTAATCAGTTTATTGTTAGAGATCTAAATTAGACACAGGGTTCCTGCATCTTCTAATACTTCTGCAAATCTAACAAAAGCCAAATGTGTGGCTCAGCTTCCTGGACAGAGAAGAAACTAAAAGAAAGTTTGACAGCTCCTACTGACCTAAAATTCCATTCATCATGGACACATTCTTCCCTGCTTTTCAGGAATTTGGCTGTAACAGAAAATGCTGATTTTCCAAGGTTGTGCTTATGTGGCTAGTATCTACAAATGACTTTTTCTAAGAATGAAAACAGGATAGTTGTTTGTTTAATGCCTCAGAATCCCAGGGTTCTTACTTGCTATCTCTGCATCACCTTTCCTTTTTCCATGCCCATATTATACTTAGACCTAAAATAGTCTGCACTTTAACATCTGCTGAATTTTATCAAAATTTACACAGTTGTACAAGTGAGACTCACAGTGACACTTCCACACACGAATATACCATGAGTGGATTGTATCTCCCACTGCTACACTCTTCCTGCCTCTCCTTGGGCTCCTTCCCATTCCCTGACAGCATTTCTCCTCTTCTCAGGACATCCTTTGCTCTTTATTTCTGTATCTGAAAGGGAACACAGAGGATTTTTCTGTAATTATTTCACTTAAGGTATCCCACAGTTCCATTCATTTTTTGGTACATAACAGAATCTCTCCTTTAATGGCTGAATAGTATTTATGTGCCACATTCTCTATTCATTCATCTATTGACTGGCACAGGTAGCTGATTCCACACCTTAGCCATTATGAACAGTGGTTTAATAAACAAGTGTCCACACATTTCTTTTACATGCTGACTTAACATACACACACACACACACACACACACACACACACACACACACAGCCACACAGACAGACAGACAGACAGAGAGGGAGGGGGAGAGAGAGAGAGAGACAGAGAGAGAGAGACAGCGAGAGAGAGACACACAGAGAGAGAGGGGGGGGG
>JADRCD010196471.1:10071-42186 GCA_019843815.1 Montemys delectorum | reverse complement strand
AAAAAATCCAGCTATTAGGGAGGCTGAAGCAGGAAGATCACTTTAGCCTAAAAGTTTGAGGTCAGCCTAAGCAATATAAAAAGACCCCCCCAATCCCACAAAAAGGGGCAGCATGGAAGAGAAATGGTGGAGAAAGAAAGATAAGTGAGAGAGAATATGAATACAAATATATAGACCTTTAATGTAAACATGAAACAATCATTTGTGAGAATAAAATGTGCACACAGCCCGGTATAAAACCAAAGCTAAGATGCTGAACTATGAGATAAGTAACTACCGAAGTGTCACTGAAGTCACAGAAATGGGGGAAACAACAATGTTGGTCTATCCCCTTTAGCATTTAGTCAGTAACAACAATGTTGGTCTATCCCCTTTAGCATTTAGTCAGTAACAACAATGTTGGTCTATCCCCTTCAGCAATTAGTCAGTAACAACAATGTTGGTCTATCCCCTTTAGCATTTAGTCAGTAACAACAATGTTGGTCTATCCCCTTCAGCAGTTAGTCAGTAACAACAATGTTGGTCTATCCCCTTCAGCAGTTAGTAACAACAATGTTGGCTTATCCCCTTCAGCAGTTAGTCAGTAACAACAATGTTGGCTTATCCCCTTCAGCAGTTAGTCAGTAACAACAATGTAGGTCTATCCCCTTCAGCATTTAGTCAGTATGGACTATTTTTGAAATGCCAATCAGCATCATTTTAGCCATCCATTAACATCCTAACCTAGCGCTTTTAAAAATGCAGATTGTGACAGGGATCTATCTCCTAGTTAGTACCATCAACTGTTCCCATCTACTTAATATTATCCTGTCCACAATTATAAGTAATTTCCCCAAACACTGCTTTTTCGATGGAATTACTTTACTACGGATCTTTACACAGTCAGGCATTTGGGGGAAAGGTCAAAGGCCTTCTTCACACACTCCTTCTCTGCCAACAATCCGCACGAGTTTGACACCTGTGGAAACAGGTCACACTCACTCTCCAGTGCCTTTCCTTATGTTGTACACTTACACAATGGAGTACTACTCAGGTATAAAAACAATAACTTCATGAAATTCTTAGGCAAATGGATGGAACTAGAAAATACTATCCTGAGTGAGGTAAGCCAATCACAAAAGCACACACACACGGTATGCACTCACTGATAAGTGGATGCATACCACTTATTTTGGATGCCCAAAAGCTCAGAATACTCAAGATACAATTCACAGACCACATGAAGCTCAAGAAAGAAGACCAAAGTGTGGGTGCTTCGGTCCTTCTTAGAAGGGGAACAAAACACTCACGGGAGCAAATGAGGAGACAAAGTGTGGAACAGAGACTGAAGGAAAGACCATCCAGAGACTGCTCTACCTGGGGATCCATCCCATATACAGTCACCAAACCCAGACACTACTGTGGATGCCAAGAAGTGTACGCTGATAGGAGCCTGATATAGCTGTCTCCTGAGAGGCTCTGACAGAGTCTGACAAATATAGAGGTATAGAGGTAGATACTCTCAGCCAACCATTGGACTGAGCACAAGGACCCCAATGGAGGAGTAGAGAAAGGACTGAAGGACCTGAAGGGGTTTGCAACCCCACAGAAAGAACAACAGACCAACAGATCCCCCCTGCCCCAGAGCTCCCAGGAACTAAACCACCAACCAAGGAGCATACATGAAGGGACCCATGTCTCCAGCCGCATATGTAGTAGAGGATGGCCTTGTAAGTCATCAATGGGAGGAGAGGCCCTTGGTGCTGTGAATGCTTGATGCTCCAGTGTAGGGGAATGTGAGGGCAGGGAAGCGGGAGTGGGTAGGTAGGTAGGGGAACTCCTTCATAGAAGCAGGGGGAGGAGGGAGATGATATAGGGGGTGTCTGGGGGGGGGACTGGGAAAGGGGTTAACATTTGAAGTGTAAATAAAGAAAATATCCAAAAAAAAAGGAGTTTTTACCCTCTTATCAAATTGTAGGTAAGCTTCAGTTCAGCCACTTCTATGAAAGTAGGCCTACTTACTTCACATATATCTCTAAGTTCATACTGCGTGACTGTATGTTCTCTAGTTTTCCCTCACTGAGCAAAACAAACATACTGCCAGCTACACTAGTGTTCTGCAGCTAAGCTCTTATAGTCCCAGTTTCAGTAATGGTCTGTTCTATATTACAAATAAAATGAGTAGTCACATCAATTTCAAATATTTCTTACATTTCTATCCATAGTTGCTTTTATTAAAATAGAATAAAAGATGATAAATAAGTAACGTTTAACTAAAGAACTAAAAGTAGTTACAAATATTGAGTCTGGATATCCCTTAACCTCTTTAATAGGCATATATATTTAGAATTTTATTCAGCTGAATTATACAGGACTACCATCTTATCAAAATAAAAGGTAAATTTTCAGCTTTCCAAATAGAAATAACTTCAATTTTTAGTTTTCCCATTATAAAATGGAATTGATTTTACCATCTAGACAAGTTTAACAATCAGCTTTCACATTCATTAATTTGAATGATTAGCCATAATTGAGATTGTGATGAATAAGCTTCATGGAAGGTCAAGTATAAAAATCTTTGAAGGCTTTGGTACATAAATACCATTCATTTAAAAATCCACAAAGTCCCAAATTTTATTAAGTATACTTAAATATAAGTTAATTATGTTTAATTTTTGATAGCTTCAAATTCAAATTTCATTTTCTTTAGATATCTGCCCAGTTTATTATTTTTAATTTTAGTTTTATACTTATTCATCCCATCAGGAACTTTTTTGAAAGAACATTTGTTCCCCTCACTTGCCTTCCTCAAACAAATTCCCTAAACAAAAGATTAAAAATCCAAAGTAAACAACAACTGGTGAGGTGCCATACGATTCAATCAGCATGCTTAGGTCTCAGCATAGTTCACAAATGTTCTAAGTTGTTTACATTTTGTCTACATTTTCAAATATATACTTGTAAAGTTTTTTTAATGATAGTCTCCAGTTTAAAAAATATTCTGTTTTTAGTTATGTGTATGTATGTGTATCTGTATATGAGTATGTATACGTCATGGAGGACAGTAACGTCAGATCCCCTGGAGTTGAAATTACAGATGATTGTGAGCCACTGGATGCTGGTGCTAAACTGGACTCAGGCACTCTACAAGAGGGGAATATAACTCAAAGAACTTTAACAATCGCTCACAAATGGCCAGGCGGTGGTGGCACACACCTTTAATCCCAGCACTTGGGAGGCAGAGGCAGGAGGATTTCTGAGTTGAAGGCCAGCCTGATCTACAGAGTGAGTTCCAGGACAGCCAAGGCTACACAGAGAAACCTTGTCTCGAAAAAAAAAAAAACAACAAAAAACCAACCAACCAAACAAACAAACAAAACAAAACAAACAAACAAACAAACCCAAAAAACCAATAGCTCACAATTATTCTTGCTCTTAACCACTGAACCATCTTTCCAGCCCATAATCTCCAACTTTTAATTAAGGTTTTAATTTTCTGTAATAGTTCCTTCTTCACTTTTAACTGTTTGTACCTCCTATTTTTATCAAATTTTGTCATTTCAATCTATTTTCTTTAGATTTTTAAGACAACAATTCTTGGCTTTGATTCTACCTTATGTATTTGTATTTTTCAGTTCATTATTATCTGTCTCATCATCTTCTTCAAAATTTCTCTGGAGTGATTTGTTCTTTTTTCTAAAATAGTGAATTAAACAAAATAGCTCATTAATTTTTATCTTTTTTTGAATATAACAGGCTGTATTACAACTAGCTACACTATCACACTAGGCCGAACTTACAATGTCAGTAAAATCCCACAGGTTTTGTTTTGTTTGGGTTGGTTGTTTGCTTTATTGTTATTATTATTATTTTTTGAGACAGTCTCAATATGTAGCCAGCATGGCTTCAAATTTGTTATCTTCCTGCCTCAGTCTCCAGACTGTTGCTGTTATAGAAATTATAAAACAACAGAAAAATAAGAGAGGAAAATGGATTATCTGACAAGAGCAATTTCAACAATTTTAGGCAATATTGGTTCAGTCAGAACATTTTATAAAAGCTATCTTCAGTGCTGTCTTGAGACAGTGCTGTACCTCGGTGCTGCACTAGAAAAGACCCCCATCCTACAGGAAGCAGGAGAGTGTTAGATATTAAATAGTGTCCACAGGCACAAACTAACTGTGACACATGCCAAGGTGTAACAAATGCCCAAAGGAGAACAAGAGTTGTCACCGCATTTCTCTCATTTCCAGTTGTTGAATTTCAGCATGCATTCATTGTTGGTTTCTGGTTTCCACTGCCTTAACATTAACCCTGCGCTTTAACTGGATCCTCAACCATGAGCCCACAAAGATGTTGTTCTCTCAGGTACTCTCTACTGTTGAAAACTCAATGACTCGCTCTCCCTTTCACCCACAACTTTGTATAAACCCCACATTTGAAAAAGGGTGAGTTTCCTTTCTCTTTTAATAAAAAATATTTATTTTTATTTATTGTGTATGACTGTTTTTCCTGCATGTTTGTATGTGTACCTCAAGGAATGATTGCTCCCTGTCTCAGTTCATTTCTGGTAGCATTACCATTATCCTCTGACCATTTTATTCTGATTTTCTACCTGTCTGCTAACACAATAGCTCTCCCCTTTATACCTCTGCTTTTAACTCGAGCTTTGCAAATATTCACCTGGATTTAAGTTTATAAGTGGTGGGAAGATGAAGGTGACTGAGTCTTCTTTCTAGAGACATTTACAGGCCGCTAAGAAAGTGTACACCTGATGACCTGAGTTTGATACTAGAGTAGAGGCACCTTTTTAAAAAAGGGCAAAAAATGAGATGTAGTGGCACACATCTGTAACCTCAGTACTCAAATGGAGCAAATCAATTCCTGAAACTTTCTCTGCCCTTACAGTACAGGTGCATATACATATAGATCTTCATATACTAGTAATACATATTTTAAAATCCCTATTAGGGGCTTTTAAAAATCTACTTTAAAAAACATTTTTATCAGAGTTACTCATTTTATTTTATGATTGTTTTTCCTGCATGTATGTCTGTGCACCATGTGTATACTTGGTTCCCATGGAGGTCAGATGAGGGTGTCAGATCACCTGGGTCTGGAGTTACAGATGTTGTGAATCACTGTACAGGCACTGGAAATCGAACTCAGGTCCTCTGCAAGAACAATAAGTGCTCTTAACCGCTGAGTCATCACTTTAGCTTCTCATAATCTGCTTTTAGTGATAAGTAATCAAAACAATAATTACAGTATGAGGGCTGAGAATTAGAACAGAAACACTCATTGTATACTGGCTTATTGTAAAAGTATTTACACTGGCTTACCTGTTTTTACTCTCTTTTTTTTTTTTTTCATAGTACTAATTTTAGATCTGTCTTCTTAAAAGTTTATTTTGACCTGGGCATAGTAGTACACATATTAAAATCCAGTGCCTGAGAGTTAATAGCAGGGAGATCAATGGTGTAAGCCTAGCCTAGGCTACATGAGATCCTATCTAAAAAAGCAAACATATGTTTGAACACACAACTTTTTTTTTTCCCCTCAAGTATTTTTAATTCTTTTCAACAACTTTCAGGATAAAACTGTCAGTCAGTCACTCATTAGCTTGTTACACTAATTTTTCCAGTAAGCCCTAAATATTCTTAAGTATCTCTCATTACTTCTCTACACAAGCCCCATTCTTTTTTAGTCGGTTTATTCACTGGACCTGAATATAATTTAATATGCTGCATGACATGGTTTTCATACAAGGAAAATCTACTATTTTTAATAAATATCTATTTGATCCTTTTGAGATTCATATTAAATCCTCTCCATTTGGCATTCATGAGAAATGAATTCTCGCCTCTTCAAAGGCCCAAAGCAATTTTCACCTGAATAAATAATTTCACAACTAGGTACTGCCTTTTTTTGGCCACAGTTGTCTTGAATTATCATTGTTCTCATTTAACTTCTTCAGAATTCATATTTACTTCCTAGCAACACTCTGTGTCTTGAGCAGTTTTGCCTTATAGTTCTTTGTACCAAATGCAGTACCTAACAGTGTCTTGAGCAGTTTTGCCTTATAGTTCTTTGCACCAAATGCAGTACCTAACAGTGTCTTGAGCACAATTTCTCTGAACTCTGCTGAGAGGAGAAGCAGGGTATGTACAAAGTAAAGTATCTGGTCAGTGCTTAGTAGGCCTACAGATTTTGAGGTTCCACTGAAATGAGCAGTGGAATGTCAGGGGGAAATGCCAAAGTTTCACAGTAGATTTTAACTTTGTCTGATAGGTGAAACCATGGAGTTTTGAGTAGAATAATGAACAAGTACAGTTTTATGAAGTTTTATCAATTTAGCAAATTAATAAGCATATTTGAACATTATTGTTTAAAGTGACATACTAGAGTCTAACAGCATGAACAATTTCTCTTGAATCTTTTCTAGACAGAAATTTGATTTGAAATCTGCAGAGAAAAAAATCATAGTTTGAAAGACTCTCTGACACAAAGTCTTGATTTCTTTCATCCTTTATTACCTTAAAAGCAGATTCAAGTTCTTTTCTCCCCCTTGGCATCTTCATTGGGCATAGTATGTTTTCATGAATGGTAACTATGCAAATATCATTAAATTCTATTTAATCCTCAACTCTGTACAAGCTGTACCTGAAAATTTTGCTCTTAGTTCTCAAAGAGTTCAGTAAATACTTTATTATTCATAGATGGAGATGCTAGCCATCTATAGTCAGGAAAGAGCTCTAATCCTAAAGCTAAGATTTACTAGCTGCATGTGGTACCTCACACCTGTAATCCTACACTTGGGAGGCTGAAGGAGGACTCTGTTAGAGGCCAACCTGAGCTACACAATAGGTTCCAAGCCAGTCAGTGCTACAGAGTGAGTCTCTATCTCAAAACACCAAACCAACTCCCACTCCATGATGTCCTTACATCCAGGGCTCAGCGCTGCACAGCAAAGCATAGGATTCATGTCTGTATGCTCACTCAGCAACTCAGCATCTTTTCTTATGGCATCCAAGCAAATGTATTTATTATACATGCTAAACTTTCCTTTCATTAAAAAGAGGTAGACAATTGAAAATTATCTATGCAGAAGTCAATTCAATGATGTATACAGATTAACATTTCCCTTCTAAGTAAGTCGCAGTATCCTCATCCTCACCAGCTCTGGGCAAACATGAATTACAGAAAAATTACTCCCTTAATCAGAGGACAGGAGCAGGGGTGGGCAAGAGGTAACACTGTAGTATTGTTTTAAAATTATTATTTAAACATCAGATTTAACCTTCTTTTGGGGTACAGTAAGATAAAGACAAAGAAAAAGGGGGAGAAGAGAAGGAGAGAGGGAATGGAAATGAGAAAAAGAGAAAGGAATGAGAGAAACTGAACAACTGAGAGCCTAGGCTTGATAGTCAGAATTTACAGATGTATTAAATAGCAAGGAAACAACGTTTAAAAATGTCTCTGTCTCCTTTTCCTATGACACACTGGGTCCACGTTGTTGGCTTGCTGAAGGGTATCTGTATTTGTTCCCAGAACTTATGTGTCCCTATATGTAGGTGCTTGTATTGGGGCAATGAATAGCAAACAAGTAGAATGAGACCAGACTCCAAAGATACCAGATGGTAGGAGGCAGGCATAGTTTTAGAGTTACACACATATTTAACCTAATAATACCATGTCAAACAAAGAGTAGGATAAACATCTAAATATGTCTACCTGGTGGGAGAACTGGAAAAGACTGGATTTGGATGACCCCTTTATTTCTCAACTGCAGGAAAAAGGAAGCAGCTATAGAAGGCTAAGGTTGGAAAACCAAATTGAATTAAATAAAACAAAGGAAACTTATGCTAACTATGACAGATGTGTAAGTAAAGGTATATTTAAAACTGACACTAGACTTATAGGTTTTAAAATAATATTCATAAAGAATTAACTGAAAGGCAAGGATTTCACTCACATATAATAAAGGTATACCAATATATATACAAACATATAGCATGACTAAAATTAATAAAAATGATACATTTGATGGCAATCATAAGCAGAAGTAATAGGCACATGAAGTAAAGATTTATAACCTAACTTTTCTAGTTATCTATTGTATGTACAACTCCAAGACCAATAATTGCCACTTAGAAATTTATTTAAAAGCATCTGTAAGTACAAAGTTAAAGCAATTTCTGTTTCATGCGTCCAATTTTATATGCTCAGAAGAAATCCTTTATGATCACTACAAGTACACTTTGCACAAAAGCTACTTCATGGTTACACACACACACACACACACACACACACAAAGCATTTTCTCTCTCTCAAATGGCAAGCTTCACTGTTACTGTACTGAGAGCAGTGTAAATTAATAGTATATTTTTGCTATTAGAAGTTATCTACACACATGAACAGAAGGCGAGATGACATGATGAGCTTTGTATAGAGCTACCACTCTTTGTTAAAGCAAAACAAATTGTCCCTGATTTCTCGTATCTAGTGTGGGCAGGACATGTCTACAGGCAACAACAACAAAAAACTTGAAATACACACAACTCAAACACATTTTTTTCACTTCTTTCTTTTTTAAAAATACAAAGTAAGATTTAGAAAATTTGGGGTGTTGTTCCCCAAAGTACAAAAAGTTTGGACAACAAAGGGTTACAAGAACAAGAAAGCCCTACCTTACCCAGAAATGACAGAAGGCTCTTCTCCTCTTCGGTGCTACTATCCAACCACTCGGACACATCACCGGGGGAAAGGAGACTCATTCTCCAGCCAGAAAACTTTTCCATACAGAATACAATTACTGAATGACAAAGCGGGAAGAAATGGATAAAGAGACTAAATTCTTGGAGGTGGAGGGGTCCAATACTAAAATTGTGGGTTAGGCTGTAATGATGAAAGAAAATGTGGTCCTCCCTCCACTCTGAATTCTGTCTCTGTGACATCAATCTAACACAACAGTGGGGGGTGGAACGATGAAGAGAATAGAAAGGGTTAAAAGAGGATGGTAGGATCGAGGAAAGAGAGATTTGTTCTCTGTCTCTTTTTTGTTCAGCTTTAGCCTGAAAGAGAAAGCCAGAATAAAATTGAATAATGATGTGTGTTTAATGACAGGAGAAAGCATGGGGAAATAAAGAATAAAGACACTCAAAGAAAATAAAAGAAGAGGGTGCCCTACACTGGAAAGAGCTTCGATAACCAGACAGCACAATAGCTAATCAGCTAGGTAAAGCACATCATCAAACAAAAACAAAGATACAAGAACAAACTCAGCATTTTTTTTGTTGTTGTTCTGAAAAGAAAGGTTTTCAAATTTCCTTTCAGTCAGAATTGCAGCTCCCTAGCCCTTTCCTGCCTTGGCTGTTTCAGCAGCATCCCAGCCCCCTCCAGGAGGATTTCCTGTGAGCAAAGGCAGGTTGATAAATCCATGAATAGGAAGCTCTCATCTCTCCTTTTCTTCTCCTCCTCCATTCCTCCCCCCACCTCACATGGCGACTGCATTGATCGACAATAATGGGATCTGTAACAGACTGCCAACAGCAACATTAAGGATATTACAAGTCCGCTTCAGAAGAATTCGAGCTGGTGGTTGGAACTTGGGGGCAATTCTGGGCTTCCAGTCAATAGCTGTCTTTCTTTGCAAGAAAGAAAGGGTACGTGCGCGTCTGCATGTGTCTCTGTGTGTGTATGTGTGCCTGTGTCTGTGTGCGTGTGTGCCTGTGTCTGTCTGTATGTGTGTGTGTGCGCCTCTGTGTGTGTGTGAGACAAATCAAGCTGACCCACTGAGAGTCAGCTGAAATCATCACTTCAGACTCTCCCCCCACCTAACAGCAGGATTTACTAGGTTCTGCATCGAATTTTCACTGTAAGTGCCCCTATTACTGCACAGTACTTGTTTACATAGTGGTTTTCCCCATTATACCTTATGCCTTTAGAAAGCAAAACCTATTCTATTAATTAAAAAAATTAATGTCTAACACATGGATGTCATGAATGCTATTACTGAAGGTGAGATTGTATTTCTTATATAAAAGATAATATTAAATAATCTCACATATTTCTGATTGAAAGTTCCTTGACATTAGTTTTCACGCTAACAATCAAAATAAAACTTACTTATGTTATATCTTATTTACATGAGCAACGAAAAATACAAACTTACAATATCTGCAAAACAATTCTGCTCTATAAATCTTTCCTGTAAACTGAGTGAATAAGGGACTAAAGTGAAGTTCTCTGTTGGGGCTATATCAATATGTAAAGCACCACACTGCTTATGACTTCATTCATCCTTTGTCCTTAAAAATAAGAAAATAAAACTTACCCAAAGACACTGTTCCCTCAATTACTTGATATTCCCAAATTTCATCCCAGCTGCCTGTACTTACATGTTTAGATTCATTCTACATTAGTGCTGATATAAGCCAAGCACTATTTTAAGCCCTGAGATAGAGACAGCTGCAAACAAGACAGTCAAAATCTCTAGCCCTAAGTGGCTTAGAGTGTTTGTTAAGGTAGTAAATAATAGGCAAGATTAAAATGCAAAGTGCATACTATATTTGATAGTAAATAGCACAAAAAAGAAAACAAAGAAGTGAGCTGTTTAATTTTACAGCAGGTAGTAGTTAGTCAGCCACATCACCAAGTGGCGACAACATAACGTAATGGCTCTCTCTCAGGAAGCAGGAAGCACCACTTAAACTGAGAAACAAGAAAAGCAAGAAGTTGGCACAGCTAGACTGGAAAAAGGAGAAAGATAAAAGGTGGTCGGGGTCATGAAGTCACTGGATTCTTCACCATGCAAAATTTCAGGGTTTTGGCACTTTGCTCTAGTTAAAGGAAAAATTTGGGGGGTTGCTGGGGCTACATAAGGCTGTTTTGTTGTGAGAGCTGTTATGAAATACAATTCACATACCATCACAATTATTCCTCTCAAGGTAACCTTATTTTGTTTTGGTGCTAGGCATTGAACCCAGTACCTTAGACTAAACACATTTAGCTCTAATTCCCCCAGCCTTAAAGTACTTTTAAAATAATCAAAAAGTTGTTAAACCCTCACTATTACTTAGTTCCAGAACCTTTTTTGAGGCCTCGAAAAGAACCTGGAAAGCCATCAGTCGCTCTGTCTGTCCCTGCAGCTCCTGAGCTGCTATCTTTACTAAGTTTTGTCTCTCTGAAATTGCCTAGTTTGGACTTCATAGAGTAAGTCTTTGCACTGGTTTTCTTATGCTAGAGTTCATCCATACTTTGCAAGTGTAGTACTGTATTACTTTCTACTCATGTATAATTTGGGTTGTTTATATTTACCAATATTACAAACAATGATGTCATGAAAACCTGTACATAAGTTTTTGTATGGAGGCCTGTATTTTAATAGAATATCAAAATAAGATGTTTTACATATAATCTCTATTTTTATTAAACTTTATCTTCCAATTTAACAATCATTTTATTTTTCCTCCTAAATCTTTTGGGATACATTCTTCTTGATGAAACTAAAACCTCTTACTAATTTTCTCTTTTCCTTTTGTATTATTCTTGCACATGGGCAAAGATTAATACTAAATACTAATGAATGGCGGTGGCAGCTAAGTGTATGGCAGATCATACCTTCTAAAGCAACATCTAGGTGGGCAGAGCAGTAGAAACCCTTTCCCTGGATTTGTATGTAATTTCACATTTAACGACAAGGAACTTCTTTTCCAGACTCACTGGATGTCTACATATGTCCACATTTGCCCCACCAGTTTCTGCGTATGTATCATATACGTGCACTTTAAAATCATGTATGAAAGTTACAGGCACTATATCCTTAGCTATAAACTATTTTCAGGGAAGTTTCTTAAACAAAGAAAAATCTCTCACATAACTAATATTCAAAATTATGAAACTTAACATTGGCATTCATTAGTATTTTAAGAATAAAATTAAAGATGCAACTATGTGTATAATTCACCATCTGAATTTTACTTTGTATCACAGACTTTTGTTTGAAAAATAAATTTTCTGGAAACGAAAAGATGGCTCAACAACTAAGAGCACAGGCTGCTCTTTCAGGGGACCCAGGTTCAATTGCCTACACATGGAGGCTTATAACTGTTTTAAACTCCAGTCCCAGAGATTATTGTGCCCTCTTCTGGCTTCTGCAGGCACCCGGCATTGCATGGTGAGCAAGACATACATACAAGTAAAACATCTACACTCATAAAATCCAATTATCCTATAAACATCATTAAAAACTGAATACAAGTATAAGTTAAAGTATAATGTATCTGTGTGTGTATATATATAAATATATACATATGTGTGTGTATGTGTGTGTGTATATATATATAAACAATGTTTCAAATTTTCAGGGACTTCTGAGTATACTGATACTCAGTGTACCCTTGTGATAGAGAGCTACAAGAGTAACTGTCTGCAAGACAGCTAACTAAAAGACCGTGGCTGTAAATCCATTTTGTTACTGCTTTGGCTAGGTACAAAACTCTTCCTCTAAATGGAATGCAAAACTATAATTTTAAAATGTTTTTTAAGAGACTTTTAAAGTTTTTATTTATTTATTTAATTGCTTTGGTTTGTTTATTTTATTTATTTATTTATTTGCTTTGGTTTGTGTGTGCATGTGCATGCACATGAGTGTGACGGGCCAAGGACAAACTGTAGGAGTCAGTTCACTCTACCCACGCACCCCAGCTTCAAGTCTTGTATGAACGTCATGCATCCCCGAGGGTTGGTCCCTCACTGATTTCATTTGCTCCCCAGTTTCCTTCTGTATTTAGTCCTGATGAGATTCATGAAGCTAAGATGAACTTTCACTTACTTGGATTCAGAAAGCAAAGGCAAGAGGAACAGGATATCAGTAATAACAGTAGCTGTAGCCTTGCCATGAGCGCATTTAGCACATATACAGAGGACGCTCTGATACCCTTTGGTGATATGAAAAGAAACAAAGGAGGAAAGGAAGTAACGTAATTACTAAGAACCTCTATCTAAAGAAGCTGAAGACAGTCTCAGACTGAAGGTGACCAGAGTCTTCTAAGCTACACTTTGAAGAAAAGTTAAAACTATAGTTAATTTAACAGAAAACACTTCTCCAAAACATCCTAGAAAGTGGCTAATATATAATTTTAAAATTTTTCCCTAAAATAAAATTAAACTCAACAATCAATTACTCAAACAATGTAAAATTTGAAGTGTTAAGATTTATCATCCAATATAAAATGAATAGTAGCTACTTAATATTTACTGAGTGTGTAAATAGGTAAACAGGAGTACCTACATTATTATGACTATTAAAAAGTTGGAAATAAATAAGGTACTATCTCCTCTAACTACTGCTAGGCCAAGCAGCATTTGAAGGAACTGTGAAGAAATAGGTCAGATGCTCATTTACATGTTTAACCTCATTACTCCTTATGATAATGCATGCGGATGCTTCAACCTCTCTTCACTTATAAACAGGAAAGCCAAGATTTAAATGATGAAATCACACTGCCTAGTGAAGAGGAGTCAGTAGGTGTGCCACTCCAGAGATGAAAATCCACATACTTTCTCTAATAGAAGGGTTTTTTTTTTTAAATAGCAATTTTAGCTATTTAGGATGAGGTATAAACAGAAAAGGCAAATAGTTATTATTTGTGAATTAAAAGTATTTTGCTTGCTTAATGATTTGACTAAAGTTGAGGTCAATTGCAAATAACAAGCAGCCAGAGCACTAATTTCTAATGTAAAATAATAAAAGTCAAATTGAATTTAAAGTTTCATTGTTTTTACATGATTCTTACCCATAGAATTTCACCACTCATTACCACTACATATAGTTAGTTCCGTGTATGGCTGTGCTTCATGGATGAACAGGTAAATGCATTTCCATGTCTGGTAAGGATGCTAACCTTAAGACACTTAAGGGGGCTGGTTTGCTATGTTTCATAAACTTTCCATTGCCAACCTCAAAGATGGAAACAAGTGTCTATTTTTACCATTGTTGTAAGTGGTATATTTAAAGTAAAAGTACACAGCATATTTAGAAGAGAAAAATCTAGTATATGATTTTAAGGGGGGACTACAATTTAGACCTGTGATATCTAGAGAAAGTTCATGGGTACAGGCAAAGAAACAGCTGAAAATGAAAAGGTAGCCTATATTTTGTGAAAAAATATTTGCCAACTGAATATCTGAAAAGGGTTAATATCCAAAAACTAATCACAGAACTTAACAACAAAACTGGAATAAACTGATTCAAAAACGGGCAAAGAGCCTGAATGAATATTTCTCAGACATATAAATGGCTGCTAACACTAGGGCTGGGGAGATGGGCTGACTTGCTGTGCAAACATGAGGGCCTGAGTGCAGATCCAGCACCCATGTAACAAGATGGGCACAGCAGCCCACCCTGTAATCTTAGTGCTATAAAGACACACAGGCAGGTCTTCAAGATGTGTTCACCAGGTAGCCACCAGCTAGGTAAAAAGGTGAGCTCCAGGCTCAGGGAGAGATCCCTGGCACAAACAAAGGAAGAAGAGCAAAGAGAGATACTGATATTAAACTGTAGCCTCCATATATCCAAGCACACCAGCAGACATGCATAACCCACACAGACACTGAAGGAAAAGACCCAATGTCAACTTCTGGTTTCTACATATGCACTCATGGGTATGTGCATCTCTGCACACACATTGGCACACATGGGCCAACACAGAAAGAGGGGAGGAAAGGCCAATAGCTGTTCAAAACAATAGCCAGCAACACCTCTACGAGGGAAACACAAAACCATAATGACCCATCCCATGGTGAAGGTGACGGTATAGTCACTATCAGATTATAGGTGTTCTATACTCTACTCCACAGCAGCTCAAAATAGTAAGACATTTTGACGGCTTTAAAGACTGAGATGCAGGTGTGAGAATAGAACACAAAGCTGGTCTTCAGGACCTAACAATAATAACCCTTTCCCAACAGCCAGCAAAAATGACCATAGATCTCAGTCCTATATATTCACAGGCTGCAAGGTACGGAAGAGGACTGGGCATCTAGCTTGGCAAGAAAACACAACCTGGTCTACTTCTTAGCTGGGCCTTGTAATCTTCTCAGAAGAGAATAAGCTAGACTCTATCTGGGCTTCTAGTCTGGAAAATAAAGATAAAATAGGAATTATGACTTGCTAAGTTGGTAGTATATGATTATCTGACAATATAAAATTAATATAGGGTCCAGAGAGATGGCTCAGAGGTCAAAGCCACATGTGACAGAACACATATATACTTCCCAACCCCCCTAGAGTGAAATGACAGGTAGAGACAAAATCACCTGGAAGCTTGGAGGCGAACATGTCAGGAATATGGAGCACAGTGGCAAAATAACAGACTCCACCCAACAAGCAGAGGTCATCCTCTCAGGCTTTATTTTGTGTTGTATAAAGTATAGATTGTTCATTTTCACTCTTGTATAGAATTCCACTATGCAAACAAATCAAAATTTGTCCATTCTGCTACTGATGGATATTTGGGTAGTTTCTGATTTGTACCTATCAAAAGCAGTGCAGTTCCGTACAATTTTGTACAGGTTCCTCAGTGACCATTTCTGTACTGCACTTCTGTTCAGGATTGCTGGGTCACAGAGCACTTGTCCAACCCTGAACCTTTCAAGGGGTCTCCAAAGTAAACACCCGTTTATACATTCAACAGTCATATGTACGGCTTCTCTCTCCCTCCCTCCCCCCTCCCTCCCCCCCCCTCTCTCTCTCTCGATTGTAAGCGGCACATGGTATTTTCTGGTTTTGATATTTTTGCCATTTTGATGGGGCATGATTCTATGTTGGGAGCTTCTCCCCAGAGACTAGATGGCCTCCTATGAAATGCACACTCTGGTCTTGTCTTTTTCTTACAGATATGTACTGAGTGTTAGAATTTTCAAATGTCTTTTTTTTTTTAAAAGCTATCTGAGAAAATTTAATATACGCATCAATAAGACCGAAGCTAACCCACAGAACCTCAAACCCTTTCCATTCTTTTATTTAGCTTTAATATAGATGAAGACAAAAAGTCTACATTTAAATGTCACAATATTAGACCTTCTGAGAAACTTACTGGGAAACTGTCCTAAGTCACAGCATGTTAGAGCAACAAGAAAGTCAGACTTTCTGGGCCCAATATTTAATTAAAAATTCACTGTCAAATAAAATTTGCAGCTATTCGCTGTAAGCTGTGCTTCTGGGGAAGGAAGGAGGGCTGGTGATGTGATTGGTTGGATTTTTCTCCTAAGGAGAACTGTATGGGAACCTGGCTTCTGCTTTTAAATGCCCTAGCACTTGACAAGGTAAGCAAAATAAAACAGTATTATCAAGGCCAGCCCCGAGAAGTTCCACTGAGGCACGGAAGGTCTGCATGGCCTTGCAAATGCTGCCAAAGGGACATTAGTTTTATTTCTCTTAATGACAGTAACAGCTCTTGGGATTCCTTCTGGAGATGGCTCAGAGAATGGTACAGACTCTAATGGGGGTGGGGTTGTACTTTTTGCTAATTTACCTACAAAAGTTGATCATCAATCATTTACTGAATGTTATTTTCATAAAGGAATGGAAGAAATAAAACTAGAATGCTAAAGGCATATTTTAAAAATGATAGCAGTTATAGCCAAGCAAATAGTTATAAGTAAAATAATGTAGTGCTTACCACTGCAGGGAAGTATGGGAACATTTCATTGAATTTCAAGTGTGGTAAAAGGCTCCCAAAGTAACTTCAGGATATTTGTTAATATATATAGTATGTATGTTTATATGCATGCATGCATGTATGTATACATATATATAATGAAATATTAATTAAGAGTATATAGTATGTATGTATATATGTATGCATGCATGTATGTATGTATGTATGTGTACATATATATATAATGAAATATTAATTAATTAAGATTCTTAGACTTCAGCTCTGGTGGAGATTCACTACAACGAGCAGGCTACATGTGATGCACTCCCTGTTACGTTGCTTTTCTGGATTCTGAGACAACAGAGATGAGAAGCGCTCACTAGGAACTCTTAGAAAGCAGGTCTGCACAGGACTGCTGTCCCTGCCCCACAGGCGGCACACCTTTTCCTGTCCTGGACTCAATACCCCTAACTCACATCTGTTTTACATAGGTGGGGGTTCTTTGTGGCTCTTCCTATGCTCACTGCAGCACACATTCCTCTTTATAAATCCCGTTTCATTGACCTACTTGACATTTAGTATTCTATGTGTTCTTGAAAAAGGAAACTATTTAAGTATGGAACCAAATATCTTCAGTTATACAATCTGATTTGAAGTATTGTAGGAAAAAAAAAGTAGCAGCACTTCAAGTCTTCAGCTAGCTAAAGCAGTAAGCATGGATAGCAGACTCCACAGCCTTCCAAACTGCCCGTAAGATGTCACAGTCATTTGCCCCGCCCAGCAAAGACCTCTAAACTGAATGACACCATCTGCTCCTGGAGGCTCAAATTGCTTACTTTCTAAGATCAGGTATGAAAAAGAGCAAGCAGAAGCGGGTAGTTCTTCTTCAAAGAAAAAGGCTGCAAAATCTAATCTCTCCAGCATGCTATAGTAACTCATTACCTGTAAAAAAAAAAGCTATGGATCCATGAATAAAAAACCGTGCCATCCAGAGTCAAGGCACTAGCAGATCTCCTCCTCACCTTTAAATTCAGTGCTTCTGATTCAACTCAATACCAGAGTCTGGGTGAGGGAATACATCAGAGAAGACAAAGCCCTTCAGGTGAATTCTGATCTTTGATTCACTTAAGTTTCTCTTGTCAAGTATGTACAGAATATAAGTGGTATTGCTGAAGGCTTCCAAACACAAGCTGACCATGGTCACAGGAAAACGGGAATCTTAGTACACCCCAGCACTTGAAAATCTCAGGCAGCAGAAGAGAATTTATATTTAGTGTAGAGCCATGACCAAAACAACAGGGCACAGAGACACAACTCTTCCCCTTGTATCTCTCAGGTGTAAAATGGTGTTGGGTTACTTTTCACCAAAACCGAAACCCAGAGCAATGCAAACAAGAACAATCATGAACAGTCACCAGAGAGCACCAAAGGACAGAAGAGAAACAAAGCTGCAATACGCAGCACTCCTGTTCAGATGGCTGCAGAGGCAGATGGGAAACAGGCAGTTTCTGAGGAGAGATTCCTGGAACTGTGTGTGAGTAAATAATTAACTTCACAAATCAGGGTGTTACATATGCTCAGCTTCATGTCTGTGTCCCTGATCTTTTGCCTTCATTTTATTTGAAGAGACAATCCTTAGAGACTTTATCAAAACACAAAACAGAATTGTATTTAAGAGGCAAATATAAGAAGTAAAAGGAATCAGTAAAAAGACGATATCTTGGGTGAAGAGATGGCTAAGAGCACTGATTGCTCTTCCAGAGGTCTTATGTTCAATTCCCAGAAACGACATGGTAGCTCACAACCATGTGTAATGGGATCTGACACCCTCTCTTCTGCTCAATCTGAAGATAGCTACAGTGTATTCATGTACATAAACAAATAAATAAATTTATTTAAAAAGAAGAAAAGAAATATTTTTAGTTACTCAAAGTTTTGATCAACTATAATAAAAAATGACTATAGTTTTCCTTCTTTGGTAACTTAATACATAACCTGCATTTATGGAGATATATGTAGTTAAAGAAATGTGTAAAACTAATAAATAAGGGGTATCTTGTGTAGTGGAAACGGTCCTTCTAGGAAACACCTATTCGACTGCCCCCTCCACACGGGAGAGATTTCCTTCTGCCCCTCACTGCCCAACCTCATGCCTTTCCCATTTTAAACTGATACCTCGTTGCTTTCTGCTATTCTACAAAGCCTGAGGCTTTACTGTCTGAACTCACATGAAGAAAAGAGAAGGTGTCGTTCTTCCTATTTTGGCACAGTAGTGTGATTCATAATGATTAGGCTGATTAGTTTTGGGGTTAGGGTGTCTATTAACAGTTCATTTCAACTTAACTCAGTAAAACACTACTGTACTGGCTGGTTTTGTGTGTCAACTTGACACAGGCTGGAGTTATCACAGAGAAGGGAGCTTCAGTTGGGGAAGTGCCTCCATGAGATCCAGCTGTGGGGCATTTTCTCAATTAGTGATCAAGGGGGTAGGGCTCCTTGTGGGTGGTGCCATCCCTGGGCTGGAAGTCTTGGGTTCTATAAGAGAGCAGGCTGAGCAAGCCAGGAGAAGCAAGACAGTAAGGAACATCCCTCCATGGCCTCTGCATCAGCTCCTACTTTCTCACCTGCTTGAGTTCCAGTCCTGACTTCCTCTGGTGATCAATAGCAATGTGGAAGTAAGCTAAATAAACCCTTTCCTCCCCAACTTGCTTCTTGGTCATGATGTTTGTGCAGGAATAGAAACCTTGACTAAGACAACTACGAACGGAATATGCATTCGATCATTCCTGGCATAAGGAAACAACATTCAGGTCAAAGATCCATCTTAATTTCCCCTACTCTTTCTATCCTCTGATGTACACACAAACCATAATATTCATATAGACCACATCAGTTCTTTCACATATTTTAAGAAAGATGAAACTGAAGATAAGACCCCAAGCCTTACATAGTTAAAGGTAAATACTATCAGTTGCATGTATTATTCAGTTATTATATTCAGTCTTCAGACCTTTTATGAACTTAAGTAATGGGTTGTCCAGTAAAACACAGAGTGAACAGTCTCTTGTTTCCTACTGGGTGGAGAATTAACTTTGCAGTGGTTTCTGAGATAGCCCAGAGTAATAATGAACCTATTCCTTACAACCTACTGCCCATCCCCCACATACTTGGAAATCAGTACTGAATTTACACAGGTCTAGCCATATGTTCATTCATACTGGAATGAACGTTAGCAATCAATGCAAAAGAGTAAAAGTATCTTCACTGAGCTTATAGCTAAATCAGACTAACTTGTTCTCAGGAGTTTTAAAGAGCCATGCAGATGGTTTTGGCAGTGACTATCATTATTTAGCTCACTAGAATAGTATAGCTTTCATCACAATGGTCTCCAGAAAACTGGAAGGGGCAGCAACTTTTTAAAGAGACTATATGACAATGTATGAAGACAGATGCCCTGGCTTTCAAGGTCTTTCACTTAAGTTATCCTCTAACATAATTCAAGAGGTAAAAACAGAGAACTCTCATGAATGGAGGAAAGCAGAGCTGGCTGAATGCTTTAAAAACTCTGTCTTATCCTTTAAATTAATATAGGAAATGTGATATAGAAAAATTTTATTTTTGCTTATAGTAAAAGATAATGTATATAAAATGGAGATTTCTATATAGGAAATTTACTTATACAGAAAATTTCTAACAAGTCTTTAAAAGAAATTACAATAAATTATAAGAGTTTTAACTTCATATACAGATACAAAATGCGACTTATATAATGTATAAATTATTAAAAATAGCAATATAAGCTAGACTTTTTCATAACTATAAGCTATCTATTAGTAAATACTTAATTTATAATTGGTTAATACATAATTCAAGAATATGTACTAGTAACAATTTGATAATAATCCTCAATATTTTCTTCCCATAAGATTTTATTTATTTTTTCCCCCATAAGATTTTAATGTGGGTTCATAATACATCTGATTTATTTAGGCAATTGGTCATCATTTATGAGATTAACAACTAGAGTATAGATAAAAATGTGAGATCTAAATATAAACAGGATCACACCAAAACTAAACAAATAAACCAAAAGGCATTAACTGAGAATTAAGAAATCTAGGTTTGCACTTGAGCAGATACCAAGTTCCTTAGGTTTCAGTGTTCTCACTGAAAATGAAGAGAATGGGCTGTATAGAGTCTTTAAAGCCCCAGATTTAACTTTCATTGAGTCAACCAGTTAAAATCTCTAAATCGTCATCTGCCAGTAGAGAATATTAAAAGGTAACCTTTTGTAACCAGAACAAGCACACTTTCCATATGAATACTCTTAGTGTTGTCTATGGATCTAACCTGTTGAACTTTATGAATGACAATTATATTCAACAGAGATTCAAGCTGAATGTTCTGTCTCTCAGAAGTGAGTTCTACCAATTCCCAGGTAGCTTTAGATTTTGTGAAGATTTTTTTTGAGGCAGATTCAAATAAATATTGTTTTCATATTTTATTATTAATAAGATCAGCAAATGTTAATACTCTGCTATGTTCACTACTCTTTTAATTCTAGAATGATGCTTTTGTGTTGGATTTTGTGCTAGAATATTGACAGTCTCTACACATATTTCTGTAAACACACAGAAGTGAAAACAAGCTTAATTTTTAAAAAATACTCATGATGGTAAATGCTACATTTACATAACAAAACACACTCTCTTAACTTACATAAACATTTAATTCCTGGCAGTTCTTACCTGGGGTCTGCATGCTTTGAAGTATCTGGGTGTTGCTAACATGATCTTTCCGGCATCGGTCAGAAACTCCAAACACTTTGTGTACAGTGCTCGCCTGTGCTTGCTCCCCTGTTCTCTCTCTCTCCCTTTTTTGCTCTCACTCTGTGCCTCAGACAGTTTGGAATGCAGAAAAGCCAGAGCCAGTGCCAGTCAAACTCAATCCACCCCCTCCTTTCTTGTGCTGGAGAGCACTGAACAATGGCCACTCTTCCTTCTCTTTCATTAGCACTGAGTACAAAAACTGCCAGGAGGAGCAATGGGATTTACCCAGCGAGGTAACTTTTTTTCCCTATTCCAAGGGTAGGAGGACAGATTGCACTTCTTTTTGGGTATTCTAAAAAGTAATTTAAAAAAAAAAAAAAAAAGACTTTAAAATCTGTACCATTTTAAGGCTAGAAAAATAAAGCTGATTTCACACCCTATTTTGGAATGTTACTGTACTAAATCAACAAAAACTTTTAAAGTACACAACATGGAGTAAATATGTGTATTTTACAGACATCTCAGTATCTTTTAAATTACCTTATTAATCAAACCAATTTAATGTCTTATGATGAAAATATCTTTTATTTGGAAAAGTTTATTTCCATAAGGCTCCTTGTTCAGATCTTAAACAGGAATTTCATTTTAATACAAAGATAGTAACTGAAGAATAATTTTATACAAAGAGATTCTACTAAACTAGTTTCCTACTAGGCCTGATGAAAGTATAGATAGCATCACACACTTAGTCATCATTTGAGTCTAAAATAAGACACACACTCGGGGTATTTTTCTACACTCAATACACTAAAAAAAGAAAAGAAAAAAAAAAAAAAAAAAAAAAAAAAGGAAGGGAGGTTAACAATGTGACCATCATTACTGGCCTGAGGACCGAATTCACTTCATTGCTACTCAGTTGCTGAGGCTGGCTAACATGCCTAGTTATCACATCCGACTCTATTTGCCATTTCAGGGAGCAAAGCAGAAAGTTAGGGGACGTTTGCCAATGATGGATTCCCACTGCACTCTGTCTCCTAAGCTTCACATCAGCTATTCATATACAGATATGTATCTATGTGCAAATATATGTTAGAGAATGAATCTTTTAGCACTCCTTTACCTTTCTAATTAGGTCTCAGTGATTTAAATAACATTTAAGAAAAAAATTTAAAGTGGATGAACAATAAAATAGGTTCTTTATGGTATTTAATTATATATATATATATATCACATTGTCTACTGTACAAAGTACACTATATTTTGCTCACATGTATATCTTCATTACTCTCCCTTGATAAAATTTCTTTTAATTTCATCAAATTTTAGTTTTCTTAGTCTAGTCTTCTATTACATTTTGTCTGCCTCTAGTTTTAGTTTCCAGTTTCCACTTCACAAAAACTATCTACCCTTTTAATCCCTGCTGCTATTCAAATACAAATGGGAAAGAAAAGCACAGCCAAATACACTGCAGAAACATTCAAACTGATGGTTTGCATACGAAGGCTAGCACTCCACAGATGTCTACTCTGCCCTATACAAGACAAAGAAAAAAAGAAAGCATCAACCCGTATACAATACAGAGTTACATCACTATAAACTGCTGCTTACACGTGACCTTACAATACACAAAGCACAATGAAATCAATTATTCATAGCAACCATCCAAATAAATAGATAATTATTTCCCCAGTTCTGTTTAAGAGAATTACAAACAGTGATTTAAGTCACAGTAAGAGATTTCAGTTCAAAATAACAAACAAAACAGAAATCAGAATTGTTGAGTTACAGAAGTGGCTCTCTGAAGCCCTGCCCATTCTGAGAGAGAATGGGCTCCAACTTCTCAAACAGACAGTGTCCATGTGATAGAAATCCTGTAACTTAGCAGTTCTTTGTCACTAATCCTAAGCAACATTAGTATTCCATTATTTATAATAGAATACGACAGTCTTCTAAATGCCACATAATCTCAGTTGTGAAGTTCTCTTCTGAAATGTCTGCTAAGACAGGAGACTCTCCTACTACTTACGACTTCTACAAAAGCTTTGCGTAGGCCGTGAGTTCAAGTCAATAATGGTATACCCAAAGGAAAACTAGAATGTTCCAAAATACCACTTACACTCTGTAGTTTTAATAATTGAGAGAATCTTGAAGAAACCCAAGATCCCACGTAGAGAAATTTTTCCCTAAATATACATGTTAGTCCAATATTCAATAATTTTCAAAGGAGATGACACATCATGCCTCAATAACTGCACCACTACCTTTGACATGTGCCCCAAACCTCAGAGCTCTTGATGCTCTGTCAGTCCTGTCTGCTTTCTTTTTTATTCTTCAAAATCCAGATTCACAACTATGTTCTTAGTATGGCCTATCTTCTCTTCCACAGCTAGAGTTGATCACATCCTCCTGCACTGTGTCTATTTTCCTGGCTCGATGACTCTCACAGTCCTCAGATTTTTCGCTATCCGTATCACCTATATTCTGAGGTCTTGCATGCCTTTTCCCTACCCACACTATGAGGTCCACCCAGGAAATGGAAGATGGTAGGGGCTTTCATCCCGCTTTCCACTTATCTCCAGACCTTATAAAAATATGCACAGCATCAGTAAGAGCTTAAGAACTGATAAGAGGGACAGGCAGAAGAATGAATATATGTCACTTATTAGAAAATTTAAAAACTATCTAGACTTAGTACACTTTAAACAGGGCTAATAACACTCCACTTCTTATATAAGAGTCTAACTGAAGTAGCCAATTGAAGGCAGCATAATTAAGTATCAAGGAAAGATAGGTTCCCAGTTGGGACCTACTCATAACAGGCAGAATTCTGGCCAGCAGGGGTAGTTCCCAGGACTCTCATCACCGCATAGAAAAGTCTTACTCAGCTGCTATGTTGCCTTGGTTAGGGAAACACAGCTTCTGAGTAGACACTTAAGAGTTCAATTAACTTTTAATCCTCTGCTATAGCACTGGGGAGCCCTCGAACTTCTGGGAAGCATGAATAGATGCTTCTCTATGCAGTCATTAATAATCTACAAAGTATTTAACATGCAAGCCCATACAGAAAACCCCTCTCTGGTTAGGGACAGCCTTTTAGAGTTTGGTGGAGTTGGTTTTTTTTTTTTTTAAACTACAATTCAGAACACTTCACTTGGCACCGACCATGTTCACTTTGGAAAGACAAGGCCATTTAAGACATTTTATTTATGTTATGATTATTAGGTTTTACATATTACCCTGAATAGGTAACTGGGTAGCGTACTCTTGACTAATCCATTTTACACAGTCAGACCCAGCATGACACTTAATAAATTGCATGAAAATGCATTTTTCTGAGTAAAACATGTCAAATGAAGGCTGCCACTATAGTTTAGTGATAGAGTATATCCTAGGCTTACGCTACGCTAGGCACGGGTCCCCATCTCCCAGTATAGCCAAAACAAACAAACAAACAAGCAAGCAAGCAAACCCAAAACAACAATATCAATGAATAACATTAATTAAGCACTGAATGAATAGCTGAATTAGATGAATATCAAGCTATCTTCTAGACTCCATTCTGTAATGTTATAATTCAAACAAAAGAATTATCTTAAGTCAGTCTCAATGTTTTCCTATTATGGAAATATACTCTCTTATCAAACATCTTGAAACAATATAGTTATAAATTATTTACAATGGATCTCACATGTTCCTCACTGCAATTCAGGTAAGCGCCAAGGTGGCAAGGAATAGTGAACAGACATGTGTGTCTATTCACTGTTGTAACCACAGTGTCAAGTCTACAGTAAACAGTTTGGTACAGGCAAAAGTTGACTTCTAGAAGTTCTATCTAGGAATGATTCCAAGATTAGTATCAATAAATTTTATCTTTGTTAATAAAAAGCCAAGAGTAATTTTCTGTGTCACAAATGCACTGTTTCTAAAAAAAAAAAAAAAGATTACAATTTAGCTAGCTGCACATAGTCAAAAAACTTATACATCAAATTCACTCATTTTTCAAACAGATCAATAAGCAAGCAATTCCTTAACACTTATCCTCTATTCTTCCAAGCAGAAAGACATCTCAGTAGCAACCAGGTTGACGTGTACACGAAATTGAACAGATCTAGCTCTTGTACTTGTGAACAGTCCCTCTTTTAAACAGCAGATGGGTTATAACACACAGCTTTTCTAACCACAAACACAGCTTCTTTTAATGTTGCCTTACAGGGAAAGGCATTTTGATAATGCAGTCTTCCTACTGAATTCTTCTGAGAGTTCGTATCAGAAAAAGAATTCATTGTTTAGAATTGTTATGACAAATATCAAAATCACCCACTCACTCAGAAATGACATTAAACATTAGTTATCATTCTACTTTGATGAAAAGGCATTAGAAGCCTAGGATTTCCAATAAGTCATATGAATAGCAATGTATCCACATGGTTGCTGAAAGGGTACTTGACAAACATGGAATAATTAGGATAGTCACAGATTTAAACTTTAACCTTTTAAACTTCAGGTTAAGAATCTGAAGTCAGATATGATGGTGCACACCTTTAATCCCAGCACTCAGGAGGCAGAGGCAGGCAGATCTCTGTGATTTCAAGGTCAGCCTGGTCTATAAAGTAAGTTCCAGAACTGGTATTACACAGGGAAACCTCAAAAAGAAAAACAACAACAAATACAATTTGAACATTACCATCCTCTTGGAGCTAAGATGATTGTATAAAATACATTTCCTGGCAACTGGCTAGGAGGAAGTAGTTTAGAGACAAGGCCCTGACTGTTCTTTAACTCAGTTCTCATGTGAACAAAACAGTACAGCAAAGAAAATTCGGCAAAATATTAAGTGGGATAGATACAAGGAAAATTTTGTTTTATATCATCATTTGAACAAGAATATCCCATAAATCCAGAGACTGCCCTACCTGGGGATGCATCCCATATACAGTCACCAAGCCTAGACACTGTTGTGGATGCTAACAAGTGCTTGCTGACAAGAGCCTGATATAGCTGTCTCCTGAGAGGTTCTAACGGTACCTGACAAATACAGAGGTGGATGCTCTCAGCCAACCATTGGACTGAGCACAGGGTCCCCAAGGGAGAAGCTAGAGAAAGGACCCAAAAAGCAGAAGGGGTTTGCAGCCCCATAGGAGGAACAAAAATATGAACTAACTAGTACCCTCAGAGCTCCCAGGGACTAAACCACCAACCAAAGAGTACACATGGGGGAACCCATGGCTCTATCAGCAAAGGACGGCCTTGTCGGTCATCAATGGGAGGAGAGGCCCTTGATCCTGTGAAGTCTTGATGCCCCAGTGTAGGGGAATGCCAGGAACAGGAAGTGGGAGTGGGTGGGTTGGTGAACAAGGAGAAAGGGTAGGGGAAAGGGAGTTTTCGGAGAGGAAACCAGGAAAGGGGGCAATATTTGAAATGTAAATAAGGAAAATATCTAATTAAAAAAAAAAAGAATATCCCGTAAGAATGATGGAAATGGAAACCTTAATAAGCAACAAAAGGTATCTAAAAGCATTTTAGGGATAGTGATAGATAACAATAAATACTATTTTTTAATATACTCACACAGCTAGGACCATCCATTATAAAAAGGGTTCTGGAACTGAAAAGATAGCTTAGTTAGTAAGCACCCTGCCTTGTAAGCATGAGGAACCTGAGCTTGCTCTCCAAAAACCAGTGCAGGAGAAGTGGAGACAGGCAAGTCCTGATTCCTGGGGTACTTGGTATGCTTTAGGCCAGTGAGAAACTTTGTCAACAAAACCAAAATGGATAGATTCAAAGAAATGATATCTGAGGTTGTCTCTAGGCTCTGCGTGTATCTGTACACATGCACACACACACAAAACAAAACACTAAAATAAATTAAATAGTATCTTAAGTTATTTCTTTAAAGAATTTTCTTAGTTAACTCATATTCCTCAGTGGCTTTAAAAACAAATACAATCGTGCCAGTCAGGTTTGTTTCTGCTATCATAACTCACACATTGTTACAGTCTTTTCATAAAACACAGAACACAGGTTACTTTCATAAGTAAGTGGTCTCTAGGTCTACAAAATCTATTTAGATAAAAGACTAAACTTTTTGCTACAGTAAGTCTTTGGTATTTCATTTGTATGTATACATGTAACAACACACACACACACACACCTAGATAATTCAAAATATTTCATCAAGTAGTTCACTCAATTTCTATTAATTACCTTACAAACTGAAACAAACTGAATTGCAACAGAAATAAAAACTAAGTCACAAAACCTTTTATGTTGTGACTTTTTTGTTGTGAGCCTAGCCTTAAATGGATGAGCCATCTCAGTCCCAGAAAGCATTTTTTAAAAGGGAAACGATCTAAAAGAAAATTCTAAAGCTAATTTCCTATGCAACTGAATTCTAAAATAAGCAATGTAAGAACCAGATGTCCATTTTACAAATGAGATTGAGACACAGTCATGCTCCTGAGTGACACGCCAATCTGAACATGGAAGCACTAGAACACACACTTCTGTCGGCTCTCAGCCACTGTGGTGCACTTCTGAACGACTCCACATTGCTTTGTTTGTCTTGCATTTGAGATTTTGTTTTGCCTATTCACAGCTTCCTGTACTTTCCAAATTTTCTATATTAATTTTATATAAGAGTTTGCAGATTGTACTAAACTTGATTTATCAGTAGAGATTATTTTCTTTAGTGTGCAATTATGTACTATATATTAGAATAATTTATGTAGATTTTTGAAAAGGTATTATACATACAAGTTTCTTCACATATTTCAATAAAGAGATTTATGTTAGCCAGAATCTAAAATATTTTTTCTAAATGATATGTGAGCAGACTCAGAACACATGCTTTCTTAGGAGGGCCTGGAAGAGGGGCTGCTTTGGATCTTGCTTTCTTTTAAAGGCAGAATGCAATGTAACGAGTAAAGAAAGCTTTGGTCCAGATTGTGGATTCTTGACAAGCAATCCAATTCAGGAGAGAATGGGAACCTCTTTTCCTCAGTTTTAAGTTTATACTTTTGTTCCTTATTTTAAAAACATTCTTATTGGAACAGGATAATAGATTTAACTTAAGCACATCTTTTTAAGAAACACTCACTCTGTATTGGTTACATACACACTGTGTCATTGTTTTGTGGTATTTTGATATTTTTTTTCTGGAAAAAAAAAAGACTATTACTCTTTAGTGATGGGAGTTTTAAAAACATAGCCCTCCTTTTTTCTGTTTTACCTGAAAATAGATTGCCCCACCTAATAGTTGATACTGATTATGGTTTCCACACCAATCCCTTACCAGATCTTTCCTACTTCCTGATCCACCCAAATCCACACCCATTTTCCTTATTTTTCTCTTTAGAATACAAACAAGAATCTAAAATTAACAATAACAATAAAAAAAGAAATAAAAGCAACCAGAATACAAACAAAAAACACAATAGGGAAAAAAAGAGCAAAAGAAAACTCACACGAAACATACAAACAATAATACAAAAACAAAAGATCGGTCAGTGGGTTGGTCGGTAAGTAAGTCTGTCAGTCTACCCATCCATCCAACCACCCATTGCTCTTTTCTTCCCTCCCTCCCAGACATAGCATTGTGAGACAGAAAAACAAAACAAAACAAAACAAAAACCCACCAAAACCCAAAAAACATAAAAAACAACATACACACACACACCCCAAAAATACCAGTTTGTTGGCCATTTACTGCTGAGCACCGGCCCATAAGTTTAGTTTGTATACCCTTCGGGAGTGGTTGTCAACTGGAGATAGCTTCTAGGTAGAGATGCGGGCTTGTGTCTATGTCCCCTCTCAGCACTGGGGCCCCTCTGGCTTAGACCTCTTCATCTTGCCATAGTTTCTGTTGTGTCTAGAAGACCTTGTTTCCTTGGTTTTCTTTCCCACTGGGTCTTAAAATCTTTCTGCCTCCTCTTCCAAAATTTTCCTAAGACCTGAGGGGAGGGATGTGATGGAGATGTCCCATTCAGGACTGAATGTTCCAAGGTCTCTTACTCTCTGCACACTTCCCAGTTATAGGTCTCCCCAGTTGTGTTTGCTCCAATATACTGCAGGAGGAGGTGTCTCTGATGAGTGAGATGCTGATCTATGCATAGAGCAGAATGTTGTTAGGAGTCATTTTAGCAGAACAGTACTGTGTGGTTTCCTTCACTAGGTCCATGACCTACCTAGTCTTGGGTCTTTGGCCTCCCAGGCAGTATCAGACACGGGTTCCTTCTCATGGAGAAGGCCTTAATTCCAATCATATAGTGTTTGGTTACCCCCCCCCCACACACACACACACACAATGTTGTGCCACTAGAGCACCAGTGTATCTTGCAGGCAGGATATCGCTGTAGACAAGAGGGTTGGTATTTACCCTTCTCCTCTGGTAGTGTGCAAAGTACCTTTCCTTCCTGGTTATTTTTTTAGTAGAAAATCCAACTCCACTCTGTGAGTTGCAGCTTACTGAGTGAGTAGGTTGGAGCTTACTTGGGCAGAGGATGTTCTTATCTATGACACACTGGTGTACCTGGAGCTTGTATATGACAGCCTCATGGATTCCTGTGGTTGTGTCTTGCAGTTGAAAAGTATAGTTGTGAACTTGGCCCCATGAAGTATTGCTCACTGTATAGGCTTTGGTGGCACTCTAAGTTTGCTGTCATTGCTCTAGACTTACTAAATGCTGTAAGCAGGTGGACCCTCAAACATCTAAGGAATTTAATGAATTCTCAATTACATTGAAAGTGGATGGCATTCTGTGGTTTGGCCAAATTTGACTGCTCTATGTGAGAGCTCCGCAAGTTTGATTTTTCAAGTGTGCAGCTCTCAAAATGTGTAAGGAGAAAGCTCAATTTGTATTCTATCATCTATCCTCTGGATGAGAAGAAACTACATACCAAGTTGAAGTTTGTCTGCTTTGAACATGCTGTTGACGTTTATATTAAGTTTGTGGTTGCTAAGACAGAAGGGAATGTACAGAAGGGCAGCTAGTTGTAACATCATGGTAGGTCACACAGCCGATCTAGTTAACTGTTTCTCACCTTGCTGACTCTGTGACATCTGCGTTAAGCAGAGAGGATAGCACTGCTCAAGGCCTCCAGAGACTTGGTTCCTGTGTGGATGGGACTGTTGGTATCATGACTTGCTCTGACTGCCTGAAGGTCTACCTCACAGTTCCTTCACCTTCCTCCATCCGAGCTGCCAGAAGCTCTGAAGCAGCTTAGGTAACTCAGCAGATACATCAAGGCAAATATGAACTCAATCTGCTTGTTGACCAGTTTGGTAAAAGTGCAAAAGGAAGAACCTTTGACAGTAGGAAGGTGTTGGTTCATGGTACAATCACTGACGAGTCCTTGTTTACTACTCAGACTCACTGCTGAAATAAACCTATTCATTCACTAAATAAGAAAAGCTAACCACAAAGGAAAATAAAATTCTTATATGGGGGGAAAGTAATTTGTGATAGGTATTTTAAACTTTTTACTCCTGAACTATCATTATAACAAAAGTAATAAGACCATTTTATTCAAGTATTTGCCAAGCTGTAACAGGAAAATTCTATTTCTGTTTTTGATACTACCCATATTATATTTTCACCTCCGATAGTACATACTGACTCTTTAGACAGTATGTTTTGAAAGTTCCTATATATGCATTTTTCTGAAACCTATTTTCAGTAGTAATTACTATCAACAAAACAAATATGTCCCTCCTAAACGACTTATCATACAACTTGTGCTTTTTCTTTTTAAACTTTTCTTTAAAAAATATGTTTAATCTACTAGTTTTAAAATGTCATGTTGACAAAAAGCCAGGTAACATAATAAGAGAAAATAGCTTCATATAAAAAGTTTAACCAGGCAGTGGTGGCGCACGCCTTTAATCCCAGCACTTGGGAGGCAGAGGCAGGCGGATTTCCAAGTTCGAGGCCAGCCTGGTCTACAGAGTGAGTCCCAGGACAGCCAGGGCCTCATAGAGAAACTCTGTCTCAGAAAACCAAAACCAAAAAAAAAAAAAAAAAAAATAAGTTCAATATTTCAATATTTTAATTTTTATTAAAATAATATATTTAAAGTTTCCCTCCTTTCCCTGCTTCCCTTTTCTTCCTTCCTTCTTCTCTTCTTCTTTCTTTTTGTTTTCCACCTCCTCTGTTTTTTTTTTTTTTCTTTCAGACAGGATGTTATGTTGCCAAGGGTGGTCTTGAGCTTGCTATGTAGCAAAGCCAGCTTAGGATAGTTTTGAACTTCTGCTAATCTTCCTGCTTCTACCACCTAAGCACTAGGATTATATATGTGGACCTCAATATCCAATCTGTTTTTCTTTTTTGTCCTTCCCTCATTTTTCATGCCTTCTCTCTGTTACTTTCTTATTTTTGGTAAAACCAGGTATAAAACATATCATAATGGGAAACAAAATCATGACAATAATGTCTAGTATTAAAAATATTTGCAAATATAAAAAATAATATTCAAGAGGCTAAAGCTTCCCTCTAAACTCTGTAACATCATAAAATTGTTATTAAAAGACACACTAAATATAAAAATTAGATACAACAATGGTATAAAAACGGGCATAGGGATAAGAGATGAGTCACATAATCAGTTCTCAATCAATTGTGAACAATGAGTACATAAAGGAAACAAAGTGGAGCTCAGAAACCCTAACGCCAGAGCTAAAGCCTAACGCCAGAGCTAAAGCCTAACGCC
>JADRCD010196471.1:0-10061 GCA_019843815.1 Montemys delectorum | reverse complement strand
AGAGCTAAAGCCTAACGCCAGAGCTAAACTCTAACGCCAGAGCTAAACTCTAACGCCAGAGCTAAAGCCTGACTTACTACTCTTCTGTCTTGAAAATAAATCAAGGGTTTTTTTTTTTTCTCCACTGGAAATGATAATGTATTTTTCTACTGGATAAGATATTTAAATTTATTATAGCTGAAATAAGAAAAAATAACCACTACTAATATACATTGGTTTTGGATGAGAATAGAAATAATTCCAAGAACATATAAGGTATTTGGGTTTCAATGTATTTTAGAATAATGACTATGTGTGCATATTCTTCTGTATTCTATCTTCAACAGTAGTTACTACCAAAGCATAAATACACATACTCCCTGGTTAAAGCAAACAGCATACAGCTTGTGTTTTAAAACTAATATATTTACTCTATTGGTTGTTATCTATGTTATATGTAAAGTGTTTTGCCTGTGTGCATGTCTTACATACTAGTTCCATGCCTGGTGCCCACAGAAGCCAGGAAGGGCCATTATATTCAACAGAGCTAAAGTTACAAACAGCTGGATGCTGGGAATCGAACCCGGGTCTTCTGAAAGAGCAGCCAGTGCTCTTAACTGCTGGCCATTACTCTAATCCCTCTACTGATATTGAAATGTCATTAACAAAAAATAAAAAATAACAAAATTAAGTGAAAAGTAGCTTTATCTCAGGAAAGTTTAATACTTAAATGATATTTACTGAAGACCAGAACTGAGAGAAGGAAAGAGATCTGTATGCTCCTAGGGAAAGTGTACACTGGAGTCTGGGTAAGTCATAGGGCACTACCTCAGCTCTCAGAAGGTCACACAGAGAACACAAACAGGGACAAAAATACCTCTCTCCTCTCCATATTAATAATTAAAATGCTTTCCCTCTCATTGGCAAGAGGGGGCTATAATATTAATATAATACAAATTATATTGATAATATATTATTTCCCACAGAGACCTGAATAAATAGTTTTATTAATAATGGATCATGCTTTATGCTCTTGTTGCATAATTAAATTATCAAAAAACATTCAAAATTTCCTAACAATTTTATGATACATGCTTTTAGTCTTATATCATATCCATATATAAATAATGAAATTTTAAAATATGAATTCAAAACTCCTGAATGTGTCATATTCAATACTTAACTAAGCTCAATTTGTACGTGGATAGTCCTAATTGTAAATGCGCCCTTTGTGTGGATGTTCATTTAATGCCTTCCATCTCTAGTAAATAGAGACTCATTCATCAGGTTTTTTCTGTGACAGCCAACAACAACTAAAACCTACAGATAGTCTCTTTCTACACCTTTTAATAGAAAACTATACATTCTTCCCATTAAGTAACAGTAAAACAGAAAATGGCGTGTGAACTCATGTTTGTAAGATATTCAAACATTGACAATTTCACTGGGATGAAGAACACAGAATTCTGACACTGTAACTGTTGTTTCTGCGCACTTGCGCATGTGCGTGTTTGTGCATGCATGTGTGTGCTGTCACAAAGGCCAATAATAACTAGGAAGGTGTGTCAGTTCCCCTGGAGTTACTGGTGGTTCTGAGCCTATTTAAATTGTGGGAACTAAACCTGGGACTTGAACCCAGGTCTTCTGAAAGAAGGATTCTCTGGAAGGGCAGCAAACCAATGTGTTCTCTCTCTAGCCTCAGAACTCTGAATTAGAACTCCTCAGGTGCTATTAGTATGTGGAAAGGTATGGTGGGTAAGACTGACCTAAGAACAAACTACTAGGTTCAAACACATGGTGAGCCTTTTATCATTTACGGGATCTTGGACAAGTAGCGCCTAAAGTTTCCCTGAGTATTAACAAACTAAGAGGGATATAAGAGCATCTGGCTCGTGGGAAGAGGGAGGAAGGAAGGAGACAGTTATAAAAAATGTAAAAATGAAAAATGAGAGCAACTTTTATCATTCATGGCACCTTTAAAATGACACTCTGTTCCATACAAAGGTGTAAATACCTTTACAGACTTCCTCGTGCACTAGAATTCACAAGCTATTATCATCTTAGATTCTCTCAAGTCTTCTTTTGCTTACATTTATAGAATTGTTTCTTTTACTAGGCAATATATTGAAAGTGTTCACCAAACAGAATGCAAACCATTACAACAAAAAATGTGAAAACCTCCCATTTTGTTAAAATGAGCTCTTTACCAAGACTACTACTACTCCATTCCATCCACAGAATATTAAAAAGAAGACAGCACATACTCCATATTATGGTCATATATGCTTTGATAGGAATGATGACATATAAACTGCCCAAGGAAGACAACAAACAGGACGCTCACTCTTGTGAACAGAGTCAGGAGCTTCCATAATTGGTCCACATTCCGAGTGCAATGCTACGACACCATGACACAGCACTAAGTTTTCTTCTATTCACTCATACCATGTTTAGTATCCTAAGCTCTCAGCTAATCAAATGATTTCTGAACAGGCTTGTACAGGTGTACTAGTCATCTGCAAACAATCTGCAGTAACATGGACCAGAATATGAATCAATATCATAACTTTCGTAGTCAGTAATATTCCCCAAGTGCCCTAACTGTTTAAAAAAGGAAGTTTAGAATATAATATGCTTAATGAAGACTTAATAAATGTATAATAAATGTTAGCCTAAATATTGCTAGATGTTTTAGCACATAATGTTGAGAGAAGCAGTTGAGAAAAAAAATGCACCAAATTAATGTTCTGGTATGCATTTGAGATGTGTGTGTGTATGTACATATGTACATACACACAGAGACTGTCTATCACTTTTTTAAAAAGACTTATTTATTTTATGTATGTGAGTACACTATCACTGTCCTCAGACACACCAGAAGAAGGCACCGGATCTCATTACAGATGGTTGTGAGCCACCACGTGGTGGCTAGGAATTGAATTCAGGACCTCTGGAAGAGCAGTCAGTGCTCTTAACTGCTGAGCCATCTCTCCAGCCCTGTCTATTGCTTTTTTATGAAAAGTTTGTTCATCAAATATGTGGCATCTTGAATATTATACAACCTGTTAGACTACATATGAAATATAGTATGCTAAAAAATCTAAAACTGCAGTGCTCGCCTTACAAATCAGATAGATTACGTATCTATACCTGAACTGTCAGTTGTTTTTGTTTTCTGTTTATGAAAGGCTACAAAGTAAAAGTAGCAAAGGGAAAAGAACAGCTTAATGTTCACCTGCTACAGACACATCAGTCATCTGCTAGGAAATTTGCATTTTACATCCTTTCAAATTCTGTGAAGTAGGAACTATTAAGCTGATTTGATATATCCAAAAGAATTGCTTCCTCAAATTATACAATTATTTTCCCAGATGTATGTACAATGTGAAAAAATAACCATCAGTATTTAAATATCAAAAAGACTTTGATATTTAATGATTAATGATAAAGCACTTGTAGGGCATCTCCAGGAATCCACATAAAAATGATAGGAGGGAGATGAGTCCACAGGAGTTGTCCTCTTGACTTTACATGCATGTTACTGTACATGTGTACCCACATACACACACAAAAATACACTTTAAAAATTTTTATGAAGGGTCATGATATGAATCAGCAGGTAAATACGCTTTCATTACGAGAGAAAGTGTTTAATTAGATATTCTTTTCTGACACAAAAACAGTGGTACAATTATCAGTTCTAATAGAGTGCATTATCACCAATAAGATAAAAATAAAGTGGAACAAAACTTGAAAGACAAATACCCAAGAAAAATGAGAGTAATAGAGTTTCATTTTAAAACTTGTTTTACTAAATAAGAGGAAAAAAGATATTTTTAATAAAATTTTGAGTTGATCTTCATTCTCTGTTCGAAACCTGATACAGCATACCTTTATCTGAGCTATAGTTTTTCATTCCTACTATGGAAAACATAAACCAGCCTCTTTGAAAACAGTTCATGTGAGTCTGCAAAGCTGATAATTTTTTAATATTGTTACATCAATTAAGAGTCAGAGGAGTAATATACTCAAGGGTATTGTTTCAGCCTAAATGTTATGGTCCAGAGTCACTGCTAAACCCCAAGAAAACATAATCTAATTTATTTTTTTATTTTTATTAGATATTTTCTTTATTTACATTTCAAATGATATCTCCTTTCCCGGTTTCCCCTCTGGAAAAAAAAACAAAAAACAAAAAACAAAACAGCCCCTGTTCCCTCCCCTCTCCCCCTATTCACCAACCCACCCACTCCTGCTTCCTGGCCCTGGCATTCCCCTACACAGGGCCAAGGGCCTCTCCTCCCATTGATGACCGACTAGGCCATCCTTTACCACATATGCAGATGGAGCCATGAGTCCCACCATGTGTACTCTTTGGTTGGTGGTTTAGTCCCTGGAAGCTCTGAGGGTACTAGTTAGTTCATACTGTTGTTCGTCCTAAGGGGATGCAAGCCCTTCAGCTCCTTGGCTCCTTTCTCTAGCTCCTTCATTTGGGACCCTGTACTCAGTCCAATGGATGGTTGTGAGACTCTACTTCTGTATTAGTCGGGCACTGTCAGAGCCTCTCGGGAGAGAGCTATTTCAGGCTCCTGTCAGTCAGCACTTGCTGACATCCACAATAGTGTCTGGGTTTGGTGATTGAATATGGGAAGGATTCCCAGGTGGAACAGTCTCTGGATTGTCCTTCCTTCAGTCTCTGCTCCATAGTTGGTCTCTGCAACTCCTTCCGTGGATATTTTGTTCCCCCTTTTAAGAAGGAATGAAGTATCCAGACTTTGGTCTTCTTTCTTCTTGAGTTTCTTGTGGTTTGTGGATTGTATTTTGGGTATTCTGAGCTTCTGGGTTAATATCCACTTATCAGAGAATGCATACCATGTGTGTTCTTTTGTGATTAGGTTACTTCACTCAGGATGCTATTCTCCAGATCCATCCATTTGCCTAAGTACTTCATGAATTCATTGTTTTTAATAGCTGAGTAGTACTCCATTGTGTAGATGTACCACATTTTCTGTATCCATTCCTCTGTTGAGGGACATCTGGGTTGTTTCCAGTTTCTGGCTATTATAAATAAAGCTGCTATGAACATGGTGGAGCATGTGTCCTTATTACATGTTGGAGCACCTTCTGGGTATATGCCGAGGAATGGTATAGCTGAGTCCTCCTGTAGAACTATGTCCAATTTCCTGAGGAACTGCCACACTGATTTCCAGAGTGGTTGTACCAGCATGCAATCGCACCAGCAATGAAGGAGTGTTCCTCCCTCTCCACACCCTCGCCAGTAACCAGGGTAAATAAAACTCATCTTTGACTTTCAGCCCAATGCTATGTCAAAGATGTCAAATAATTATCAGAAGACAACTTTCCTCTTAGTCTGCAAGCTTTTTTTCCCCCTGTGGAGTTCTGCAGCTATTAAGCACCCACTCCGCACACTTGTTACATGTGCTCTTTGAAGCGCCGCTTTCTCTTATTTTCACTGGCACCAATGTGCTGTTTTGCTAGCTCTCTACTCCTACTTCTGGTTCCTAATACACACATCTGAATCTCACAGGTGGGATGGGGATGGGGAGGCACTCAAGAGGAAGTGGGTGTCAGCCTGCACTGGTACGTAGGTAGTTTTGCTCAACTTATCCAAATCATGCAGTTTCCTTTTCCTTTTAGAAAAGCCCCTGAGTCCTCGTGGATCTAGGTCAAGTCTCTATAATAAATCCCAAAGTGCATTGTAACTCCACCCCTTCTTACTACCCCCATCACACAATTGAGTTATTCCCGTGCTTTAGAGGGGAATGATTTCTCCAACTATGGAAATAAAAATGAAAGGCCAGTCTCGTGAGATACAGATATAGAATGCTTTCCGAGAGCTCCGAGATAGGTTTTGCACATATCTTGCACGCAACCATACAACCTGCTTAACCTGAGCTACCTCAGGACAGCATGGCGGCTGCTTCAGTGATACCTGAGTGCATAAACCACAGCCCTGTCACCATCTACAAGATCCTATCTAGTAACTAAGATACACACTGACAACTTATTGAAAACATTAGGGCAAATATTAGTACAATTTACCATGGGTAAATTCTCATACTGGAGAATGCTGATTGGCAGAATCAAGGACAAGGTTGCCAAGAGATGATCTGGGCCATAGGAGAGAGCACATTTCCATACAAAGGAGATCAAGATAAAGGTGGAAGAACAGAGCAAGGCACTGCAGCTTGATGGCTGAAGTGAGCAAATGCCACTGTGTCTGAGGCTGCCTGGAAAACCTGAAGCAGTCCAGTCAGGCCAGAACCTGAGATAGCTACGTTGAAACAGAGAAACTAATACGATTCAACTAATCCTCTAAGGAAATGCCAAATAAACTTTAAAAATTTTAAAAGAAATCGAGGCAGAAGCAAATACAGTAGTCATGTTAACAGAGACTGACAGTAGTTAGGTTCACATGAGAGCTGGTTATGAAGCTAGGAAGGGATGAATAGGGAAGCCACACAGGATTTTGGTTTTGACCATGCTGGGAGAGATGTTCAGGGGACCAACTGGGACCACAGGTATGAACTAAGAGGAAAAGAAGCCAGAAATAGAAATTTAAAAGCTATCCATACAGACATGACTGTTGGAAACATGAAAACAGGTGATATTAACTTGACAGAAAAGACAAAGCAAGTGAAGTAGACTGAACATAAGATTTTATTTGTTTGTTCATTTTAGACATGGTCTTACTCCACAGCTTTGGCTGTCCTGGAACTCACAATGTAGAGCAAACTGGCCTACAACTCACAGAGATTTGTACACCTCACCTCCCTAGTGCTGAGATCAAAGGGCAAGCGCTACCAAATCTTCCTCTTTAGATTGGATTATTATAGTCTAGAGATTAGGAAAATACCCTGTGTTCATGCCTCAGGAATGCTGCCAAGGACTTTTTCTTCTCCTTGTCCCTTTGCTAAATAAAACTGAACTGAACAAAGGCTACAGTGCAAGTCTTCTATGAGTCATAAATGCTGTGTCTGTGACTAACCTAGCTTTCTGATTGTTCACATTTCTAATAATGAATTCAAACATTAAAAGCTACATGTGGTTTACAGACGCACAGCACAGCAAGCTTTTCTCACATGAGAAGACCTAGGAATGCCTTTTTCCAACCCTGATGAGTAATAATTTTAATATGTTTCTTGTACTGTGGGGTAAACAAAATTTGGAAAAATTGTTTATGTCATTTTATCAGTTTTACAAGTATTAATAGCCATGAACCTAGTAAGTAATATTAGACTACCAAAACAAGTGCTTTAAATCGAGGTCTCCACTTTAAAGATTTTCTGATTACTTTTATGAGGCTATGTATGAGCTCGCATGAGTTTATGTACAGCACATGTCTGCCCTGTGAAAAGGCAGTCTGGCATTAGTGGGCCATCATGCTTGTTTCCTCCTATCCTCCCAGAAGACATATTGGATAATTTCATGTGTAAAAATTAGCAGCTGACAATTGTTCTAATTTGCTTTTATTTGTGTATATAGGCTAAGTGACACTTACTCTTTTCTATGAGCAGTATATAAACTTATGTTAATAATATATGTATATAGTTTAGGGCTCATTAGTTCTATACGGGTTGCTAAAGCAATAATCTACAACCCTATGTTTAAACAACTTACAATTGTTTTCAAACTATATTTTAGTGTGTTATTTGAGTGTGTGCACTTGTTCAGAGGACAACTTGTGGGAGTCAGCTCTTTTCCTTTTTCCACGTGGGTCTCAGGAATGCACTTAGTCAGGCTTAGTAGCAGGCAGCTTTACCTGAGGAACAATCTTAGCAGCCCTCTAACCAAGTTTTCTTCATGGAGAAAACTACTTTTACCTCTCTTAGCTACATTTTGATAGTTAGCCTCATATATTAAATATATGACAACATGTTTTATACACACACACACACACACACACACGTATGTATATGCGTAGGTGGAGGGTGGATGTGGAAGGAGAGGGAGGTGAGTCGGACTGAAGCACACGATGTGAAACTCACAGAGATCAATAAAAAGTTTTAAAAATTAACGATAGAATACTTTGTAGTCTAGGATGGTCATGAACATAGTGATCATCCTGTCTCAATTTCTTCGGTGTTAGAACTACAGGAATTAATACCATACATAGCAAAATCTTTATCATCATCATCATCATCATCATCATCATCATCATCATCATTGATTTTTTTTTAAAGGACATGTCATGTAGTCTTTACTATACTACCTCCTAAGGATGACAGGCATGTGTCCCACACCCAGTTTTATATGGTCCTAGAGACTGAACTCAGTGTTCTGGGCATGCCAGGCAAGCAATCTACCAACTGAAGTACAATTCCAAGTTTAAGCATTTTACTTTTGGTTGACATATGTGTATATATTCACGAGGTACACAGTCATGTTTACCCAACATATATACAAAGTAATGAGTACCTCAGGATAATCAGAATGCCCATCACCTTAATGTCTTATCATTTCTTTATGGTGAAAATATTTAAAATCCTCTTTTGACTGTGTAAAGATAGACAATGTGTTCCATGTAACTCTGATTACCATGCTGTGCTACAGAACCTTGTAACCTATTCTCCTCTAACTGTCCTCACACCCCTCGCAACCTTCAACCCCACCCCCACCCCTAAGGTAACTATTATTCTCTCATAACTTTTGTCTTTAGCTTTTTAAGAGTCTAATTGTAAGTTAAATTGTACAGAGTGTTTATGTGAAATACTTACCTGACGCCATACAGGACATCCATGTTCAGTCAATCGACAGGATATGGCTGAACACTATTCAGGTTTTATTTGTCTAATTTTCTAATACACATAATCTCAATTACAGTAGAATAAAAAAGACTTGATTTCAATAAGGTTCCAAGTAGATTTGTGTTTATGTAGGCTAGACAGGTAAGAGAACACTTGGCCATTGGATACTAAGTCACAGTTAGAGATGAGCAAGTTCAGGTGTGCTTTTACACACAGTATGGTGACTACGGATAAAAACAGTGCACTCTGGATTTCAGAAAGCTAGAAGAGTTTTTAAAGTTTACATCATAAGACAAATGTTTGAAGACACAGGTATGTTTAGACTGCTTTTAAACACTATTCAATAAACATGTGTTTTAAAATCTAATCCCATTAATATGTCCTGTGTTTACATTTATGCATTAAATAAAAGTACACAAAAAGAGAAGTGTTTTGCATAGCATGCAGTTCTTGTTACATGCATATGTAAATGTATCTTTTATTCAGCTGATGTAGATGTTGTCTCCCAGGCTTACTGCCTTCATCTGCTAACCTAAGCCTGGGCCTAGACCTGGAAGCTTCCAGACTCCATACAATCTCACCTAAGCCTAGAATGTTTTCAGCCTCTGAGACTTACTGCTTAATAAGCTCTCCCTTCCTAGCTCTCTCTCTGAACTCTGGCTGGCTGGTCAACTCAGCTGTTTCTGGCTCAAAGTCCTCTCCAAACTGACTGCTTCAATCTGGCTTCTCGCTCAGCCTGTGACTCTTGCTCTGCTTGGCCTCTAACTCTGACAATCTGTTCTAATTCTCTGGATTCTTCTCTGGCTCAGTCTGCCTTTGCCTGTGTCTAGCTTGTCCTCTCTTCAACCAGTCTCTGTACAACTCTCCTCCTCCTTCCTGTCTCCCTCTGGCTGCTCCCTTTTTATGTTGCCTCTTTCCTCTCTCTTCTCCTGAGAGCGGCAGATCCTATTCTGTCAAATTTTTCTCAGATTCATCACTTTGTCTGCCACTCAATTAGACATCCCTTTCAAACATGGGTGCTTCCTTCTCCAAACGAACTTTCCCTTTATTGTTTGAAAGTAAGTGTAAGTAAGTGTATATACGAAGGGTGTGTCTTTTTCCAACCCAGGGACTAAAGCTGTGTGCTAAGGGCTGAACCACACCACAACTAGAAACATTTCTTTTCAGCAAGTAACACTGTCTAGGAGCTCAGTGTGATCAAATATCCTACAACATGCATGTGACAGATTATCCTTCTGAGAGTAGAGAAAGTTATTTTTAAATTTCCAGTTGACCTTTGTTTTGACTCTTGTTTTTCTTTTTTTTTTTTTTTTT
>JADRCD010196466.1:0-10726 GCA_019843815.1 Montemys delectorum | reverse complement strand
TGAGAGCTGGGACCATTCCCTGCATGTGTCAGCTGGGCGCTTGGACCATTCCCTGTGTGTGTCAGCTGAGAGCTGGGGCCATTCCCTGTGTGTGTCAGCTGGGAGCTGGGGCCATTCCCTGTGTGTGTCAGCTGGGAGCTGGGGCCATTCCCTGCGTGTATTAGCTGGGCGCTTGGAAGCCCCCGTCAAGTGTCACACTTCTGCCAGAGTACAGTAGCAGGCACTGAACACTTGTAGGAGGCTGACAAAGAGGTCTGGGCCTGCAGCTCTCAAGCACATGTCTCCCTGAGGAGCCCTCATCTCCAGGGCGCCACCACGGCTGGAGCAGGAGTGCAAGAGCAGGGATTGTGGCATCCATTATTCTGGTCCTCCCGCCTTTTGATTACTTTTGCTTTGTTTTGATTGGGAAGTGAGTCTACAAGGCATGAAGCACAGAGGCTGACTATGCTACTGTTGTGCTGGCTGGAGGCAGAGTACCAGGCCCTGTGCGATCTGCGAACCTAGCAACAAGCATGGCCCCAGCACTTCTACCTGCTGCCGCAGCATTGGCGTTGCTGCTGCTGCTGGCGGCCGTGGCTGATGTGGATAGTGGGGTAAAGAGGAAGCGCTGAACAGTGCCATTCGGCATTGCGGCTTGCATGAGCTGCTGCCCCGGCCCTGGAAGGACCGTCATCCCCTGAGGTATCAACTGCAACTGTCCAGTAGTCTGTCCTTGTCCTTGAATCACTACAGTTAAACCTTGGTTGCCGCCCTGTGGGAAAAGCAGACAACATAGAATATGTGGTGTTTGAATCAAAAATCTGTAAAGCAGTTGAACGAAATCATTTGTGTTACACCCTTACCTGCAAGAAACCCAGGGGAAAAAAACTCACTCCTACTTCCCAAGTTCGGGAACATACGTTAGATGTTCAGGTCAAAACTCTAATTTCAATCAATCAATTAACTAACTAAATTTTGTGAGTTTGGCTCTTACTGGTATCCAGGATAACCTGGAACTCACCATGACTTAAGCCATTACACCTAATTCTTACTTTAAAATATTTTTATCAACGTTATTTTATACTTCTCAAACATCTTTACATGTAGTCTTATTCCAGTCTCACACAGTGAGACTAAGTGGCTTAGCAGAGCAAATCTTGCCCTATTCCCTAATCAATCATTCTCAGTAACTCAGAAGCAGCAAGGTGCATCGAGGTATAATGGCACACAGTTAAAGGTACCCTGGCCTACATATTAACCCTCTGCCTCAGAAAACCAAGGGCTTGGACAGTGTCTCTGCAGCAGAGGCAGTCTGCAATCCTCATGGCCCTAAACTCAATCCTTAGAACCACAAAAAGAAAAAGTCAGCTGGGCGGTGGTGGCGCATGCCTTTAATCCCAGCACTTGGGAGGCAGAGGCAGGTGGATTTCTGAGTTCGAGGTCAGCCTGGTCTACAGAGTGAGTTCCAGGACAGCCAGGACTACACAGAGAAACCCTGTCTCGAAAAACCAACAAAAAAAAAAAGAAAAAGTCCCTTGCTTAAAGGTACTGAAAGGAGTGAGTAGGTGTTTTGGGGTTTGAGTTTGTTCTTGTACAATATGAACATGTCAAACATCTTATGCACTCTGTTAAGTGTTCCAAAATGGCTGAATCCAGCCAGGGCTTTTGACTGGGAAGGCATGCTACCACCAAACTGAATCTACTTCTTCATGGTCTCGAAACAGAATGTGAGAATACAAGAGTCAGGGGAACCACTAAGGTCTAGAACTTATGAAAATGGGAACCAAAAGCCCAGGATTCTACATGGCTAGACACTTCTGTTTAAAACCTAGTGGTGAAGCAAGCTTGACTGCTGCAGGTACAGGGTCAGGAAGCAAGACAGCTCTCCATGCTAGGAAGTCTGCGCTCAGCTCCATACATTCTCCCTTCCTTCCTACAGGATTGTTTTTCCTAAGAAATACACATTCTATATATGACTAAAACTATACAAACACAAATTTAGCTGGGCAGTGGTGGTGCACGCCTTTAATCCTAGCACTTGGGAGGCAGAGGCAGGCGGATTTCTGAGTTCGAGGCCAGCCTGGTCTACAGAGTGAGTTCCAGGACAAGCCAGGGCTACACAGAGAAACCGTGTCTCCAAAAACCAAAGCAAAAAACAAAATACAATAAACGCCAGATTTGAGTAATAGTTACAAAACAATGCTGTGTTGACCACCCTGTGCACAAGAATGTGCTGGCTTTGAATGAAGTTCTTTTCCCTAAAGGAAAGGGCTGTCCTTAAGGTTTGAACATTAGAATATTACCACCTTTATAATTATTACAATATGCTTTGTTTTACCAGTTTCTGAATCCTGTACACATGTAACCATATTGTATGTACTTGTTTTAAAATCCTGACTGTTGGGCTGGAGAGACGGCTCAGAGGTTAAGAGCACTGGCTGCTTCCAGAGGTCCTGAGTTGAATTCCCAGCAACCACATGGTGGCTCACAGCCATCTGTAATGGGATCCGACACCGTCTTCTGGTGTGTCTGAAGACAGCGACAGTGTACTCATATACATAAAATAAAAATTAAAAAAATAAAATTAAAAAAAAAATCCTGACTGCAGCATTTTATTTGTGAGGCCACTTCCGTAAAGCCGTAGTTAGCTCATTTCTATCCTGTAGTAATCACCACCCAGACATTCGGTTGGTCTGTGTTATCTATTCTTACAGACCCGCTGCTGTGTGTTCCAGTGCAGACTTCACTCACACCAACAGGAGACACTCCAATCCCTCACGCATGCACACTTTTTTTTTTTAAAGCCCACAGCACCCGGTATTCCCAGGCGGTCTCCCATCCAAGTACTAACCAGGCCCGACCCTGCTTAGCTTCCGAGATCAGACGTGATCGGGCGTGTTCAGGGTGGTATGGCCGTAGACAAGCATGCACACTGTTAATCCTCAGAGAGCATCAAGACTGCTAGAAATGGCTTGCTAACGTGGTAGATGTGCAAGAGCCTTCCCCATGACCCCCTGGCAATTCTTCCTTTAGAAAAACATTCAGTTTAGACCAATCTCTTAGGTAGATGGCTATAATACAGATTGCCCTCAAGGTCAGGGGATTTTCTGCGTTTTGAACACTTAAATATCTTCCCTCTTCTTCAAGCTCAGTTGATCTTTTTGCTCCTGGCTTCTCCCTTTTCATGGATGCGTTTACATGTGTACTTTGCTGGAAACTGAACGGGTGGCCTCACACTTGCTAGGCAAATTCTCTACCATTGAGCTATAGATATTCCCAGTCCTAGACTCAATCTGTTGTTGATCTGTACTAAGTTAAAAAAATATATATATGTCTGCTGTGCGTGTGCCTGGTGGTAGGGTTACCTACATATGGGATTCAGGTGAGAACCTCAAGTTCCAGTCCTTGTCTACCAACTTGTTTGAGAGAGGGTTGCTATTGTTCTCTGCTGCAAATGCCAGCTGGCCAATGCTCTACTGGAGACTGTCTCTGCACTACTGTGTAGAGACAACACAACAAGTCATCAGGCTAGTGTAACAAGAGCTTTACCCACTGAGCCTCTTCCCAGTCCCTTACTGATTCTCTGCATGCTTTGGTAACATCTCCAGTTTGGGATATTTTCTGGGTAACATCTATGGTTGGGTATAGTGTTTTCTTATTTTGACCATACTCATTGCAGTGTGTTTCATGAACTGGAGTTAAATTCTGCTTCACTTTACTTCTCTGTGAGAGATTCAACTCAGAGGCTGTGTAAGCTAGGAGCGTGCTCTAATACTGAACAACACCCAAGTCCCCTTTTATTTTGAAGTCTCACTAAGTTAAGTCTCACTAAGTTGCCCTAGATGGCTTTGAACTCATTCTGTAGTTTAATCAGATCTTAAATTACCTGCTATTTATTCTGTTCCAGTTTCTGGAGTGGCTGAGACTTTCCAAGTGTGAGGCTAGGTGCAGCTGGGACTTATCCCGCTTCTGCCATCCTGACCTTGAACCCAGGGCCATGCACATATTAGGTAAGGGTTGTAACAACTGAGTTCTATCTGTAGCTCTGGAGTTTTTATTTTCCATGAAACTCAATTTATAAGTTACTTTAATGAGGTAAATAATGGTTCCTGCAACAGGGTATCCCTTTGTAGCCCAAGCAGTTTTGGAACCCCCAAGCTTCATAGCATTCCCTCCTAAGTGTATGGTTGGCAGTTTCTGTGTGTTTAAACGAAGTTATGCGGCTGGGCAGCCCAGCAGGGAGCGCTTGTTTAGAATCTGCAAGACTTTTGTTTTGATTCAAGCAGAAGGGAGGGAGGGAAAGAGAAAGAAAGTAGTTGGGAATGGTGGCACATGCTTTAAGAAAGAGGCAGGCAGATCGCTGGGAATTCAAGAATAGCCTAGTGTATACAGCAAGCTCTAGGGCAACACAGAGAGACCCTGTCTCAAAAGAGACAAAAAGGAGAGAAAAAAAATCAAAGTGAGAAGTGGGGCACTGTTTCTATAATCCCAGGAATGGGAGGTGCAGTCTGGAGGATGGGGAACTCGAGGACAGCTTGGGTGATCACCTAAGACCTCACAACAATGAAAGGAAGGAAGGAAGGAAGGAAGGAAGGAAGGAAGGGACGAACAAACAAACGCTCGTGACTGACTGATGGGGTCATATTTCAACTTGCAGAGAGTGTGCCTAGCAGGCACAGCCTTGGGTACAACCCACAGAATCTTATAAACTGGGTATGTTGGCAAACACCTCTAATCTTTCAGGCACACAGCTCTACCTCAGGATATATGCAACCTTGTCTCAAAACGAAATAACAAAAGAAGAAAGAAAAGAATTTATCACCAGAATGAGGCATAAGGTATGGCTTCAAGTTTATGGTTTCCTGTGTATGGAAGCAGGCTGGTACACCTGGCTCCAACGCTCTTTCTCCTCAGTAGTTTGCAAGCATCGCATCGATGTAATGCAAGTACCCACTTACAGAAAGGCAACGGTGACTGTTACTGAAAGCATATTAGAAGCACTGCGGTAAGCTTCTTTTGTTGTGTTTTCCTTCCTGGGAAAGGGCCAGGCTAGCCTTGAACTTGCTAGGTTTCGACTTCCTAAGTGCTGGGACTATGGGCACATGCCAGGACATATGATTTACAGAGTGGTGCAGATTTAACCCAGAGCTTTGTGGTGCTACATAAGCACTCCACTTGCCATGCTGTGTCTCTGGGGTTTTCCTGGTTTGTCTTGAGCATGTGTGTACATATGTGTATATGGAGTATGTGCTTGCTCATGTGCATACATGAAGGTCAGAGGATGACACTGGGTGTCTTTCTCTCACCACCTTCAATGAACCCATGTCCTCTACTGGAGCAGTGAGCACTCCTAACCCTGAGCCATCTCACCTCATTTCAAAAGACAGAGTCAACTGAATGTGGAGCTCACTGTGTCTGCTATACTGGCTAGACAGTGAGCTCCCAAGACCCACCTGTCTCCATCCTAGCTTGATAACTACAGAGGTGTACTGCAATAGCTGCTTTAAACTTTTAAACTGTACACATATATGAATCTTTACACATGTACAGAGGTGCTCACAGAGTTCAGAAGAAGGTATCAATCCCCTGAAGATGGAGTTACGGAAAGCTACAACTGACGTGGGAGCTAGAAACTGAACTCGGCTCCTCTGGAAGTATGCACTCTTTGCTGCTGAGCCATCTTTCAGCCCTCACAGCTGTCTGTTTGTGGATGGTGAGGATGGACCCCAGGCTCTCATACTTGTATAGCACTTTGTCCACTTTATCCCAGCACATATGCAAATTCTCCCACTTCAACCATTATCAGAGCTATTGCTGACCTTTGCGTTCCATCTGTGACTCAGCCAGCAAGGGCCACAAAGCAGTAGACTTTTGGGAGCTTTGGGTTTTGATAGGAAAAGACTAGCCAACAATATGGAATGAAACAAGCGATCAGATTAATGTACTCAAAATTTTCTTTGTTTTTTTTTTTTTCCTATCAAAACTGCCCAACTAACAACATTTTGGTAATTGAAAGGCTTATCCCTTTCATTGGTACAACATCTAACCCAAGGAACCTAAAGAGCTGGACATTATGTTGTCAATAATAAGTTCAACTCCAGTACGCAGCCATTTCTTCTATTTATTTGTATAGTTTTAAAAGATTTTTGTGGGGGTGGGAGTTCAAGACAGGATTTCTCTGTATAGCCTTGGCTGTCCTGGAGCTCACTCTGTAGACTAGGCTGGCCTTGAACTCAGAAATCTGCCTGCCTCTGCCTCCCAAGTACTGGGATTAAAGGCATGCACCACCACTGCCCAGCTTTAAGAGATTTTTATTTCTATGTGTCAGCATTTGCCTGAATGTACATCTGTGTTCCATGCACACGCCTCGTGTGCATGGAAATCAGAATGGGGCATCAGATCCCTTCAAACTGGAGTTACAGGTTATTGTGGGTGCTGGGAACTCAACCTGGATCCTCAGCAAGAACAGCCAGTACTTTAACCTTTGAGCCATTTTCCTAGCCCCAATCAGCCACTTTTTTTTGTTTGTTTGTTTTTTCCAGACAGGGTTTCTCTGTATAGCCCTGGCTGTCCTGGAACTCATTCTGTAGACCTGGCTGGCCTCGAACTCAGAAATCTGCCTGCCTCTGCCTCCCAAGCGCTGGGATGAAAGGCATGTGCCACCACCCAGCTAGCCACTTCTTAAAGCAGGTATACTTCAAATTTTACCTAAGATCAAATGTAAACTTTAGCAAAAATAAGGCTACCTCTCAAAACTAAAGCTAAGTTACTTACGTGGCCCTGTGTTAGCTGAGTGAGCTGAGCCATGGTGAGCTTCACTTGCCCTTGCTGAGGGCGAGGGCATGGGGCTGAAGGCTGCAGAGTCCCAGCCGTTGCTCCTGGAGTTAAGCCCTTTTGCACAGATGCTGAAGAACCCGTACTTGGAGCAGAGATGGCAGTGGAAACAGGCTGTCCTCGGATGATTTGAGTCACCACTTGTTGGGGTGCACCTGCACAAACAACAAGACACCCTCATCACTCACACACTGCTAGCATACATAAGATAGTTTAACACTTCAGATGAATGCAGTACACTTCAATCTTCATATAGACATTTGGATGTCAATAAACCAAGATGAATTCAAACATAGGACCACAGCCAGACCACAGACTTGAACAGAGTTAAAAACGCCAGGCCAGGCCAGGCAGTGTGGCTCATGACTATATTCCCAGCACTCAGGAGACAGAGCAGGCAGATCTCTGTGAATTCAAGGCCACCTTTGTCAACATAGTAAGAGATGGTCTTGAAACAAAAGGCGTTCTTTTGGTCATAAAGTAAATTCTCAACTGTAATGTCTTTTGGGCTGCATCTATTTGTGTGTTTTCTTAGGAACAATGTTCTTAAGATGGTAGTCTTATGAAACGATATAATAGCACTATTGCTCTTACTCCCATCTGTTCCCTCCAGATGACCCACAAGACTCACTTGTGAGAACTTCAGGAGTTCAGGACCATGTCCTGTGGACTACAGCTTGGGAATTTACCACTTTAGCACGATACTGCTAACTAGCAGAAGCACAGAGGAGACACTGGTCCTGGCGGCTAAAGAGACAGCTCTGTGACCAAGAGGACTGGTTGTTCTTGTAGAGGATCCTAGCTAATTCCCAGCTCCTCTGTGGTGGCTCACAACTGTCCACAACTCCAGCTCCAGGGATGTACCTCAGCAGGCACCAGCCATGCACATGATGCAGAAACATCCATTCAATCAAAGCACTCACACATGTAGAATGAAATAAACCTAAAAAAAAGTCTGGCTCTGGTCAGCTACATGAAAATCCCTGAGATAATCCAAAATATGCACACATGTTCTCTTTGAAATATCACTAAACTGCATATTCAAGCCATGTGTCCTTCACTGGTGAGCCATCTCTGGTTTTGGATTTTCCCTTAATCTCTTTATCTTCAACTGTTTTACCCCCTGGTGCCAGGGTCCAACATCAGGGCCTTACACATAAAAGCAAAAGATCTACCTTCAAATGACAGGCCCAAGTCTGTCTTTGACTGTAATATGGTGGTTTAAGCCAGCTTACATTAACTGTGACTGACTCGGGGTCTGGTGCTGCCTTTGTAACTCACATGACAAAAGCTTTGCTCTTTATGTCTGAATGCTATGCTTATGTGTATCAGTGGTTGAGTTTACTCAGTTTGTAAGTTAACCTGAATCTATGGTTGTCTGTTTTTAGGGAAGACAACACACAGTATCTATCTGGGATCCCACCTCCCCATGCTTGCCTACTAACTCAGATCGGTATTCTTTCACACAGAGAAACGTGCCAGTTTCCTAGCTGTGTAGTCCATGCTCAAGCAGTTTCAATGCATGTGAGAGCTAGTACCTGGCTGCACCACCACTGGTGTTCGAATGATTGCCTTTCCCAGTGCTGGCTGCTGGAGTGGTGTTCTAATCACGGTCATGCCAGGGCGAATCTGAGGCCCTGTAATCACCTGTGCATGAACAAAGGACAAGGAGTTAAAACCACTTCTGCAGGGTGGTGGAGCACGCCTTATTCCCAGCACTCAGGAGGCAGAGGCAGGCGGATCTCTGAGTTCAAGGCCAGCCTGGTCTACAGAGTGAGTTCCAAGACAACCAGGGCTACACAGAGAAGCCCTGTCTCAAAACAAAAAGAAAACAAAACAAAACAAGAGAATTAAAAGTGCTTCAAAATTAGAATTCCATGGCTTCTCTCCTATAACTATGGCTGTCCTGGAACTCACAAAGATCCACTTGCTGCTGCCTGCCCACTGTTACATCTGACATTGCAGTCAGCTGGGTGTAAAGGTGGGATTTTGAAGACAGAGATTTAAGAGGCTGAGTCCTAGAACCTGGACACTGTAATAAGTAAACAAAAATCCAATATCCTTTCATGGTTTAAAAAGCAACAAGGAGTATATTACTTTAGTTTTATAACTTTTTCCATGAAACTAGTATCAAAGAAATGTTCTATCTAATACCTGCACATAGCGGCTGACATACACTGTATTTCAATGTTTCTTTCTTGATCAGAAAGAACACAGGTGAACTAAAAGCACAGCTGAGAGAGAATTGCTTGCCAGTGGGAGGGTCTCCAAGAGGGTCAGAGTTAGGAAGTGCAGCACATTCCTGTGCTGGCTGTCAAGTCACACACAATCTTCTCTAGGAAATATTGGCAAATAACAATTACTTATGAACAATACCAACATGCAACTAAACAAATGCCAAAATTAATACATCATGAATCATTTGGGCTCATTACAAATCTGTATCTATATCTACTACCTACCTACCTGTCCAAATCTGTACTTCAACACAGATTAAATCATAGGAAAGGAAGATGAGCTGAACTGATAGGGGAAGAGGCCACAGGAAAGTCACCCTGACATCAGTATTCCACGCAGAGAAATCCTGTTGTGACTCGAGAAAGCTTACCTGTGACGTGGTAGTGGTTCCTGCAGAGGCTGAGGTATTGGGCCTAATTGTGACGGTTGCAGTCCTGGGCTGGAATGAAGTAAAGGTTTGCTGGCTTGGACCTGTGGTCGATGGAATGATTCCCAGAACCTTCTGCTGTACCTGGACCACGCCTTAAAAAGAGATGACGAAGACATGAACTGCTACCCTACAAGGAAAGGCACTGGGTGCTGCTGGTGTCTGAGGAAGAACTACGTGTGGCGGATTGCAGAGTGGGCTACACAGAATGTGACACCTGACGACTGAAACCAGTGAGGAGGAGATGGAGGATGGCGACAGCATGATCTGGCGAAGGTGAACTCAACCTCTGTGCGGTTGCTTCCCTTACCTCCTTGTGTTGCCGGCACATTTACAGCGACAATCTTGCTGTTTGCAGGAAGTGGCAATTTGGTAATTACTTTTCCTGCCATAGTGACGGGATTGCCTGTAATTTGGAACGTCTGACCTGTGCTGGCAATGGTGGTAGCAGAGGTGGCAGCTGTGCTGGTGGCTAATGGGGTATAAGACATTTAATAAGCTTTAGATTTTAAATAACCAGCAGCAAAGTGACTTCTAGGAAGGGCACCAATGCACAAAATTCAGATCACTCTGTATTTAATAAAAACAAGCCTGCTCCAAGTGCGTTGGCTATGTGGGCACTGAAGGTGAGGACTGGAGAGAGGACACACAGAGAGCTACGACATCGACCGTCCAGCCCGTCTGCACAAGCAGTGGCAGAGGCAGAACCACTCTCTCAGGAAATGAAGGTTAGAAATGCTTTTCCCCACCCAGAATAAAAGCAATGTTCCATTCATCCATCCTGGCTCTACCTGAATTGGACTGGCCTTGCTTCACCCAAGTGGCAAAAGTTTGATGGAAGTTCTTGTTTTGCTGGAATGTGACTGTGGCGGGAGAGCCGACTTTTGTGGCCAGCACCATCTTCGTTCCAGGGGTGACCGAGCCACTTAAGGGAGCCACCATCACCTTCTGAGCTGGAGAGGCGGTGCTGCTTGTGTTGTTTGCTGGGGATGTGGTAGACGCTGCAATGACTGCAGGCTTCTGCTGCTCCAAACGTTTCTGAGAGTCAAGAGAGGAAATGTGAACTCCAGTTTACCATGGCAAATCTCATTCTGCAGGATTTGCCAGATGTTGAACTTCCAAAAGAAAAATATGCCTGTCAAAATTTACCCCGAATCTTTCATGAAGGCTCTATTTCCAGCATCTACATCATTATAAACTGATCATAGTTAGAAATTTAGGCCGGGGGGGGGGGTGGGGGGTTGGGGG
>JADRCD010196464.1:0-30915 GCA_019843815.1 Montemys delectorum | reverse complement strand
CCTCTCCTCTCCTCTCCTCTCCTCTCCTCTCCTCTCCTCTCCTCTCCTCTCCTCTCCTCTCCTCTCCTTTAAGCATGGAGATCACATCCTCAGGTCCTCATGGTGGAATCTGGTTTCTGTGCCCTGGGAACAGGCAGTCCTGGCTGCAGATGGAGTCTCTGTTGACTCTTCTCCCTTTCCCTCTGGGTGCTTGCTCAGTGGCTTCTGGGCACAGGCGTTGTGTGTAAAGTTTCACCCTTCTCTCTGATGCTCAAGTTTGGAGACAGGGTTCGGCTCCTTTGTTTGTCTTTGTGAATTTGCCAATCCAAGGCTTATGCCACATAAATATCTACTTATTATGAGCCTCAAGGAATTTTTCTTCCTCTGGCCTTTCGTTTCTTTTCACATGCTTCAGAACATGATTTCACAATCCATAGCTCAGCGCAACGTGTGGGATGTGCAGTCCTTGCCAAACACTCTTCTTCTGTGTGACCTAGTCTTTCTAGCTAAGCCTGATAATTCCTATTTATTCTTTCTACCAAATATCTCATCTCCCCTTCCCCCAGCTCTGAAATACAAGAAAGATGCATATTTATTCATTTATTTTAAAACGCTATTGATCACACGCCAACACAAGAGAGTAAGATCCAGTGGTCTCCCCCAAGAAACTCACAGCCTACTAAACGATACAAAAATTAACTTTTAAAACCTGAAGTGATAATATAAAAGTATAACTTTGAAAAACACTGTGAGGCCTGGTGTGATTGCTCACACCTGTGACTCCAGCACTTGGGACCTGTGAGTTCGAGGCCAGCTTAGGCTACAGAGTGAGTTCCAGGTCAGGCTGGGTTAGAATGAGCACCTGCCCCTTATAAAAATAGAAATGAAAATATATCACAGAAGAAAAATACATGAAATGAAGCAAAGCTTTGTGGAGAGAAGGTTGAGGAAGGCTTCCCTGGACTGGAAATGATTCACCAAGCCCTATATAGCCTGGGGAGTTGAACCTGACAGAGAGGTAGGAAGCAGAACAGGTCAGTATAGGAGGGAACAGCAGCTGCAAATGTCTCGAGACACAAAGGTGAGTGTGGGGGCGGGGTGAGGGTAGCAGAAGAGACCACTAGTGGTGGTTGCTAGGAGCAACGGGTAGACATTCAGGAGAAAGTTTCAAGCAAGAAGATGGTAAAGTCAGATCACCCTGAAAAGATCGCTGTGGTTGCTGTGTGCATCACAGCCTGGGCTGGAGGAAGCCAGTTACAGGGGAGGCAGCAGTAGACCAGAAATGAAACTGGAGCTGTCATCCAGGCAAGAGCGAGTGGGTGGCAGCTTACACAGGAAGGTGGCTGCGGAGCTGGGAGAATCAAACAGGTTTGAACAGCCTTCTAGAGGTGCCGCTGCCAGGAAGTGGGTGTGAATTCCATGTGGTGGAGACTGGTGGTGTCAAAGAGGAGTCCCGATTCCTGTCTGGGGAATGACAGAGGGATGCTTGGTTGGCAGTGTGAGACTGACTGCCCCAGGCCCTCCCTGGCAAGGCTCCCCTTGCCTAGATCTCTGTGAGGGTCTCTAGGGTGCTGGGCTCAGTTGCAGGAGGTCTGTTCCATCTTCCTGACAGGAGGGGCGGGAGCTGGCTCGCTTCACCCACCAGCCTACCTCTGAGATCATTATCTCAGAAGACCCTGACTGAGCCATGCATGTCTCTGAAAGCCTTTCCAGGAGAGGGTGGGCTGGCTTCATAAAGACTAAGTGCCGTTCTGTGTTCCTGCCAGACAGCTTGATATACGGTGCAATGCTGGTAAATGCTTGCGTGTGGGATTTTCTTCCTTTCTCTCTTTCTTTTAGCCCACCTCAGAGCTGTCCCCTGAATGGCGGCTGACAATTAGCTGCTAAGTAAAAGGAGGCACTTATTTTTATTGTGCTCTGACAGCTTTATGTTTACTCTCTGAAAGGCAAGGGAGCCTCTTGTGCGTAAAGGTGAGTAGGGAGACGTGTTGGGAAGGGGCAGGGCAGGTGCTGACACATCCCTAGGTTTCCTCCCAGGACTCAGAACCTGGACAGCCTTTGCAAGCATGTGCTGATCTGGAAGCCAGCGAGGACAGTTAGCTCTTACAGTGCAGGAGGAGAGGCCAGACTGGCTCCTCAGAGGCAGAGCAGCCATGCCTCACGTCCCCAGGATGCCGCACTGGGAACTGGGTTGTGGCTTTCCCACCTTGGCGCTGCTCTTTTGCTGGGACTTCAGGAAGAGAGCCCCCAAGCTCCGAAAGAAAGGTATTTCTTTCCTGTTTTATCTTTCTTCCATGATAGGAAGACTTTTCTCAAATGCTCTTTGCTCTCATGTCAGGATAGGGTATGCATCTGAGACTGAGCCCTGGGAAACTGTGAAGCTAGCACGGGAGCTGTGCTGGGGTCTGGCTGTGGGAGGGATTCAGAGAAGTTCAGAGATAACAGAGGAGCAAGAGGGCATGGCTGAGCTAGCCATTTTCACTTCCCTAAACCGTTCAGTGCCCCGGGGAGGGATCTTTGGGGCTGACCGTGGAAGACAGAAAGGGAACAATTGGCAGTTCTGTCATTCATGAGAGTGAGATGTCACTGTCCCTGGTCTATTCAGGACAAGGCTCTTCTAGTCAAAGACTTAGGTCTGGAGACTGGAGAAAGGCATGCATGGGGTGAGGGTGGGGGCTGCTGATGATAATGGTGGTGGCCTGGGGCATGTAGTGGTGGTGGTGGTGTGAGAACACTCAATAGCACAGTCAGAGCTGGAGCACTGTGCAAGAAGTACCAGGAGTTCCTGTCCCCAGATCCTCCCTGGATATGGATGATGTCTCCGATATTATTACAGTGACTTTTGGGGGGAGAGTGCACTGTGTGTAAAACCTGGAACTTTATGCATGATAGGCAAATGCTCTGAGCTATATTCTCATCCCTTTTAAAAAAATGTGTGTGTGTACGTGTGTGTGTGTACGTGTGTGTGTGTGTGTGTGTGTGTGTGTGTGTGTATGTGTATGTTCACGTGGTGTGTTGAGTGCATGAACACGGGACTCAGCGACCAAGCTTGGGTGTCATTCCTCTGGAGCAATCTACCTGGTGTTTTGAGGTTCTCACACATCTACAACTCAGGCAGCTTAGGCTGGTTGTCCAGTGAGCCCCGGGACCTGGCAGTCTTCACCTCACTGGGACTAAGACTGATGATCAAGCTCTGGTGCCTGCATAGCAAATGCTGTGCCACTGACCTATCGCCCCCAGGCCCTGTTTTAGTTTCTTAACTTAAAAAAGAGAGAGAGAGAGAGACTGTGGCCTGATGTCCCACTGACTTTTAATAAAAACAGATTAAACTGCTGCATTGAGGGCCCAGAGGCGGGGGGTGGGGATGGGGATGGGGATGGGGGAAGATGTAGTTTTAGGCAAACTCTAAACCCAAGTTCAGCTTCTCAGTTTCCAGCTTCAGATTAGTTCAATTAAACCAGTGAACTGTCATACTCAAGAATAGCCAGCCCAAAGCCTGTGAAGCGTAATGAACTGATACATAGCTAGAACTGACATATGTTGACTGACTGACATATGGTCTTAGAAGAATTCCTAATCCAGGCCTGGCTTTGTTTGTTTTGTTTTGTTTGATACAGGGTTACTCTGTGTAGCCCTGGCTGTCCTAGAACTTGCCTGTAGACCAGGCTTGGCCTCGAATGCAGAGATCTGCCTGCCTCTACCTCCCAAGTACTAGGATTAAAGGCGTGTGCCACCACTGCCACCCCCAGCTGGAATGCAATATTCTTATTTGCAAGTTTTAAATGATAAAGTTAAAAAAAATAAACCAGTCAATTGCTGTGAAGATTATATTGCATTTAGCAATCATAAAATTTACACTGCATATGATGATTGTAATTAATAGGTTGAATTTTATTATTGTTCAGACAGAAGCATTTTCTGCTGATTGGTTCAGAGTGACAATGAGCTCCTGTGGATGAATTGATTGGATGTCAATTCATTGCTGCCAAGAGTAGAATTATAGAGCCCAGATGCCCTGAAGGAGTGGACCCAACCTGGGCAGGTCAGGGTATTGTCTTGGAGCAACACCTGCCCCACTGTCTTCATCCTTCACTGGCCTCTGGCCTTTGGCCTTTGGGCTGTCTCTGTTTCTGTCCCCATATTCAGGCTTTTCCGTGTATACCCGGAAGCAAAGGTAAAGACAAGGACCCAGTCGGTGCAGTTCAGTAGGTATTGGGGGGCAGGTGTCGGACTCCAGGGGCTGCTTTGGATGCCACTCTCCTATGAGGTCCGCAGTGGGAGATGACACAACCTGATGAAACCAAGCATGGGGTGCTTTGTTTCATGGGAGAAGGGGCACAGTGGCCTTCGTGTCTCGAGGGTGTGTGAGGATTCTCTCTAGAGGGAATGGCTGTGGATGGATTTCAAGGCATGAGTTTCTAAGGCATGGAGTGAAGACAGGGAAGAGAGTGCCTGGGAGAAGCTAATGCATGAAGGTCAGGGAGAGAGGAAGAAGCATTGGAGGAGGGCGAGAGCAGACAATGGGATGAGTGAGGAACCAGAGAGGGTAGCTCCAGGAGCCAAGAGAAAGGGTTGCAGGGGGCAGGGAGGGGGAGGTGACTGATTGAGCAGCCTTGAGGAGCTCTAGAAAGTTAATTCCTCAGTTTAAAAAAAATGTAAAGGCCATTGGTCTCCTTGACATTCAGGGGCTTAGAGAAATGCTGACCAGAGGGGTAGTGGGGAGAGTGGGACGCATGGAAGACAGCAGGTGGAGTGTTCCTGAGGACTAGGGCTGCCTCTGTGCCAGGAGATAAAAATAGAAGGTGAACCAGACGGGCTGTCTGTCTCTGAGGCGCTCACAGCCCAGTGGAAGAGTGCTGTTTAAATAAATCATAGCAAAACTACATAAGAGGTGATAAAAGAGAGGCTTTTGTGGGAGGTCTGTGGATTCAGAGAGGGCTGCATCTCCTCTCTAAAGACATCTAAACTCGGGTGGACTGGGTGTACAGGAGTGTATGGGGCAGGACATCAGCTTGGGAGTTTTTAAGCACAAGGGTACTTTTTATTCTAATAAATGACTTTGTTAATTCAGAAGAAGAAATTTGCTCGAAACCCAGTTGTCCCTTCCTCCAGATTGTAATAATACAGACAGTGGCCATGAGGATAGAGCAGATTAAAGTGTTTTGGGGTGGAACAGCCTATCTGGAGGGGAGAGCGCTTAGGGATAACTCCCATGTGATGCTCTCGGTGTTGCAAATTGGTTCCAGTTGGGTTAGGCACCTGATGTCAGAGGCCTTGTGGTCTCGTGGCACTTGGTACTTGGTTGACTGTCTAAATGCTGAGGGTTGTAGGGAATGCTGTGGGGAAGGCAGGGACTCAAGAGAAAACAGGAGGGGACACGGGGGATGGAGGAATCACTAGCCTACATGGACTTAGGGGAAGAGAGGAGGGAGGGAGAGGAGGGCCAGTTGTAGTGGTTACTAGTTTTTAGGTGCTACCTAAGTGTGTGGAGATAGGAAAAGGAGGTGCAGGGAGCCATCAGGATGAGAATGAGAATTTTGTAGGCACATGAAGAAGTATTAAAAGACAGGCAACACTCTCAGTGTTTGGAGAAGACCAGTAGGCGCGGGATCACCCAAGGCAGGATTTTGCCACTGGGAGGGCATCCGAAATCACTGAGAAGTTTTGAGGCAAAGAGTAGAGCTGTGGAATCTAAATCCTGAAGGACTGAGAGGCTGTGACCTGAATGAACTCCGTGGCCTGGGAGGGAGGGAACACCCTCTTGGAGGGAGACAGGCATTTTGTGAGTACAGCAGTGAATGAAAAAGAGTCAAGGAGGGCTGGTGTGTGGAGCAGAGGGGAAGGATTGTTCTTTATACACTGGCAACAACATAGATGCTGTTGACTCTTTGTATCCAAAGAGAAAATTTTTTCACACAGAGTAAGTCTTGGACAAGGTGGAAAGGATGGAGCTGACGAGGTTGGAAAGCAGCAAGCAGAAGGAGAACACAGAGGAACCTTCCTGTGGACAAGGAAGTCAGAGAGGGCGAAGGCAGAGAGGAGGGCCTGGGGAATCACTTGACTTACTGTCTTAGGGAGTTACAGCTGATAACAGACACCAGGACAAAGGCCACTCATGTAAGGACAACATTTAACTGGAGCTGGCTTACAGGTTCAGAGGTTCAGTCCATTATCATCAAGGTGGGAGCACGGCAGTGCCCAGGCAGACATGGGGCTGGAGGAACTGAGAGTCCCACATCTTGTCCTGAAGGCAAATAGGAGAAGACTGACTTCCAGACAGCTAGGATGGGAGTCTCAACACCCACACCCACAGTGACACACTTGCTCCAACAAGGCCACGCCTCCTAGTAGTGTCCCGCCCTGGTCCAAGCCTAGTCAAACCACCACATTTGCCAAGGCAGAGAGGAGGAGCAGGAAAGTGAGCACAAAGGGGGTAGAGCTTAGGAAGAGCAGAGTTTCAGAGCCAAGGTCTCATGGAGACTGGGTATGGCACTATTCTAGGCTGTGGCCCTGGCCCTATATGATATGACACCCTCATAGTTCTCAGGAGCCTGACAAAGTCAGACATTTGGGTTATGGGAGATGACAGGGTAGGGATGTTAGAAGGAAAAGTAACATTGAGAAATTAATATCCTGGTAAGAGCAATGTGAGAATGGCTGAGAGGGCCGAGGGGACACAGACTGGGTGAGGCTGATGGACACACAGGAGGAGAGTAGAGGGAAGACTGATGGACACACAGGAAGAGAGTAGAGGGAAGGCTGATGGACGCACATGAAGAGAGTAGAGGGAAGACTGATGGGTGCTCTTGCTGTTTATCGTGTGGTCCTTTCATTTTCATAATGGGAAGTTGGCTAACTGGAGCCAATGGCAAGGTCTTTGTGCCCCTTGTCATTCCACATGGCTGCTGTCAACTCTTTCAGGACACTTGATGACTGTTAGGGGGGGAAACTGGATTAACTTTCATAAGATAGATGATTGCCAGTGTTTCAACCAAAGAAATGACGAGATAACCATGAGCTATTGGAAAATATTTGGTTATAGATATTAACCTATCAAGTAATTCAGCAACATTTGTGGGCCATCCTCCTTGTCCTAGGCCTGCTGTGGAAGAAAAGAGACCTTCCCTGTGTTTCCAGCCATGAGAACTTATGGTCACATGCCTGGACACAGACACACACAGAAGTTATGATAGCACAATGTAAGTCTGGCGGAATGGGCAGAGAGGAAAAAGGGCATATGGAATGGGAATGTGATCTCTCTACCTGAGAGCAAGAAGGCCTGGCCGAGATGATGATATTGGAAAAAGTCCAGGAAAGGCAAGTAGAATCCCAGAGGCAGAGAAAGGGGCAGACAATGGAGGGAGAAGAATTTTTGAGGGTGTAGGAACTGGAGAATACCGAGTTTTAGGACCGTCAGGGTGGGGTGCTTTTGAATACATGTTAGTGGATCATACAAAGTGCTAGGTGGATGTCAGGCTAGCACTGAGATGCACTAAAATCAAACAGGCAACATCTGGGCAGATTTGGGATTTGAAGCAATACTGCCAACTCCCAGGACCAGACACCATGAAGGAGGAGCCATCAGGCACTGGGGCTAATAGAAGACTGCTCTAGTAACTGGGAAAGAGGTGTAAGTTCTCAAAACCAGGGTACTGGTGCTCAGACAGACCAGTGGGCTGGAAAGGTAAGCAGCAGAGGGGTTTGAAAATGCCAGCTACTGGAACAGAAGCCAGGAGGACACCAGGAATCAGGAATCAATACAGTACTTTATAGATGGAATCCATATTAACTAGTGTCTGGCTAGGGGGCAGTCGGAGAGTCAGGCAGAGAACCAAGAGACTTCACAAAGGACTAGCCTCTAGGACAAAGGTTTGAACAAAGCTAAAGCCTGAAGGGGACGGAGGAGCCTGGGAACCTGCAGGAAATGCACGTGGGCAGCGGCTGTCTTCATTCAGATCTAATCTTGCCAGGCAGAGGGGTGGGGAAATTACAGAGCCCAGTGCTGACAGGGCTGAGGTGGAGCTCGCCTACTCTTGCTTTGCTGGAGGCTGTGTAATTTGGAAAAATATTTTTTGCAGAGCAATTTGCATACCATTGGGTCAAACCACTTGACCCCCCGCCCCAGTTCAACATGTCAGAAAATTGCCCTAAGAAAATAGTTTGACAGCATGAAATATCTGCACTCATCTATCCAAACACTAATTAATTCAACAATAACCAAATATCATACCTGTGGGTGTAGACATTCCAGGGGGTGTGTTTGCTGTAGCTGTGCTTTTGGTAGAGCAAACAAGTTGAGTTCTAAGAAATACCATAAAGGCGTAATTCGGTATGAGATAACCCAGCGGCGGGCTCTTGTCCTTTGATGCTCCATGATGCCAGCAGAATTCAGTTCTTGGTGTTTTTTTTTTTTCTTTTCTTTCTTTTCTGTGCCACCTTTAAAGAGTTTAGAACAATGGCATTAAATAATATTCAAGATGGATCACTTGTGTCTGTCTCTTGGGGCTGTTTTCTGCCAGCCTCCATTTTTGACCCACATTTTCACATATTTGAGGTACCACCTTCAGCCCCTGCTGAGCATTGCGTGCCAGGAAGCTTGTCAGTACCCTGCTTTACCTTTGCTTGTTCATCTCATCTTGACAGCCACCCTGAGGTGACAACACTGTCACAATCGCTTCACTGTCAACCACCTTGAGCCTCAGAGGCGTTGGTAAACTTGCCAGATCAGTAGCTGGGGCAGGGCCTATTCAGAAGCCATGCCCAGGCAGTGAGGCCCCGGGATGCAGTGGACTGCCTGTCTTAGCGTAATGGAAATAATATGCTTGCTCAGTGAGAAATCAATCCACACTCCCTGAGATGAAGGAAAAGCTCTTTAATAGTGCGTGGCTGACTGGAGCTAGTGGTCAACTTAGAGTTGACCCCCAACAGAAGATTTTACCAGCTTACATACATCTTAGGCTTATGCATTTTGCACTCGCTGCTGTCCTTAAATCTCTTTCAGGTCTCAACCCCAGGTTACACTTCAAATCATTCAAACAGAGACAGGAGACTGCCAGTCAGGCTGCTTAGCAGATAGGAGATTTACACAGCAAAGATGTTACATATTGCCAGAATTATTTTAGGCACACCACTGTTATTCTTTCTCAAATAGTTGTTACCCAGGGTCCTCTTGCTTACCTGACAGAATTATGTTTTTTCCTGATAAGAGCACAGGGTACTTAATGATAGGCCAGGGTTTAGTAATGTGCAGACCCTGCACTGCCCACCTTGAGCAGCCCCTTAGAGGGACATCTTAATTACTGTTCTATTGCTGTGAAGAGACAACATGACCACTGCAACTCTTATAAAAGAAAGCATTTAATTGTGGTTTGCTTACAGTTTGATAGATTTAGTCCATTGTCATCAGGGTGTAGGGAGCATGGTAGTGTGCAGGTTGGCATGGGGCCTGAGGAGTGTCTGAGAGATCCACACTGGGATCAGGAGGCAGCAGGAAGGGCAAGCCACTGGGCATGAGGTGGGCTTTTGAAACCTCAAAGACCACCCCCAGTGACATAATTCTAACAAGACCACACCCCCTAATCCTTTCAAATAGTGCCACTCCCTGCTAACAAGGCATTCAAATCCACAAACATATGAGGAGCATTCTCTCTCAAACCACCACAGAGTCTAATGGCAGTGAATCCTGGTGAATAAACATTTATATACTAGCACCCTAAATGTCACTTATATATAACAGGCCTGGTTAGCATACTACTTTTTTTGAGGGGTATTTTGGAGGCAGTGCTCCTATATCTAAATTGTACTTGTGTGGCTGAATGCCTCCTAAGCAAACCTTCTAGTAAGTTCTTTATAATACCAATTCTATCACTTTGAGTTTGTGCTCCATCAATGATTCTCTCTCCAAGAGCCATAGACTCTCTAACAAAGTCCCCAGTGCCAGGCATAGAAACCTCCCTTGGAGCTATGGAGCACGACAGTAGAAAAGACTCCCCAAATATAGGTTACTGCGCTGTTCTTGGTTTCCTCCCAGGAGTTAAAACCCTATTGCTGAAGACATCACACACAGAGATATAAGACAGAAGAGTTGAGCTGGAACTGACCTGGAAGCTCTTCCCTGAGGACTAGCTTTCTTAGTACCAAAAGGTGTTGTGCAACCTGCCAAAGGAGGAAAGTAATCAATAGTTCTGCCCAACTGTGAAGCCACAGCCATGAGTAGGAAGGCAAGATATCCCCAAGGGTGCAATAATGGCCCTTATATTTTGGGGGTAACCAACAGTTGTCTAATTGGATTGAAGACCTATTCAATAGGAAGGAATTCATACCTGATACTATAAAGCTAGCCAACTACTGATGGCCAATGAGGTATTATTGGCCCCTAGAGGAAAGCCTACTACCGCCAGTTTCCCGATACGATTTCTAACTGCATCCTAAATACTTACGTTTATAGATGAGCGTAGCTCTCACCCCTTGCCAAAAAAAAGCTTCATTTTGCAGCAGTTGGAGATCATTACAGAAGTCCACATCTGTTCCAAAATCTAGAGAACAACTGACTCTGTGTTGCTCAACCCCAACTAATACATCTAAAACACAACTCAGAAGCTCTGGGAATGTCATGAAAAGGGGGGGCCAAAAGATTGTAAGAGCCGGAGGACCAGGAGCTCTGCTCTGAGTTAGTGTCTGCTGTATGTAACAGGGACTGTGTACCTGTGAAAGCTCAAAAATATAGTCAAATAAGCATGACCTGAACAATGACCACGGCAGCTGACACACCAATGTCTATGGAGGAAATCTCACAAGAATCTGCCCCTAGATGAAGAGCTACTCGCAATCCATTAATGGTCAATGAGAAAGAGGGAGAATCAGTGTTCCCAGGAACTAGCCTCCCCGATAGGTTCTGCAATCCCAAATGGTCAGCCCTAAACATATCAGAGCAACACTAATGGATTTAGTTGGATGTGTTTGTGTGTGTGTACGTGTGCGTGTGTCTGAAACAATAATTAAAGAGGAATGGATGGCCATGGATCTGAGGAAGGGGCGGGGCACATGGAGAGAGTTGGAGGTGGAAAAGTGGGGGTGGAAAATGATGTAAATGAAAAATAAATAACCTTTTCAAAGAAAAGAGAGTCTGGAGAAATGCCTTAGCAGTTAATAATATTGAAAACTCTTCCAGAGGAACTCTTGGATTTGATTTCCAGCACCCACAAGGCAGCTCACAACCTCCTGTAACTCGGGTCCCATCTGGCCTCCAAGGACATTTATGCGTGTGGTGCGCCCAGACATACATGCAGAAAAACACCCATGCATGTAAAATGATAATAGTGATGATGATAATAATAATTAAGAATAATGATTATTACTTTTTTTTTTAAACAGAGCAAATGGCAAAGCCCCAGACTACCCACTGCTTCAACTAAGGTCAGAATAACTCAGGGATTCCATATTTCTTCTTCCCAGCGGTGTTTGGTCAGCGTTTGGATGAGACTGTGGCCTACGAGCAGAAGTTTGGCCCTCACCTGGTGCCCATCCTGGTGGAGAAGTGCTCTGAGTTCATCCTGGAGCACGGTGTGAGTGAAGAGGGCATCTTCCGCCTGCCGGGGCAGGATAACTTAGTGAAGCAGCTGAGAGATGCTTTCGATGCAGGGGAGCGGCCCTCCTTTGACAGGTATGCTGTCCTTATGGGCATCTATCCTGTCTGCTACGCCCAGTGGACTGGGGAGAAAGGACCTGGTGGATCCAAGGAACCCCCACAGTGGCTTCAGAAGCTGCAGATCTCAGTAGAACGAGGAGTCTCTTTTGCTCACCACTCTTGATTTGGGGGCCTGAGCACAGTTAGGAAAGTGTGCGGATGATTTATGTGAGGATGTGTTTTGGGCAGATTCAAGTGATGCTTAGGATGTGAGGGAAGGGGCATGCAGAGCATGGGGGGAAAGCTGAGGCTTCGCCTAAGAACATCCTTTTCATGCAGACGAGAATCATGAAGAATATAAATGTGTGAGGGAAGATCACCACATCTGTGTCTTCTCCAGCATTCCAGATGTGGCTAGAACTAGTCATTCTCATATGTGATTCTGAACTCAGCTCTGAGCCTTCTGACTGCAGTGCACACACACACACACACACGCACATGCACACGTGCACACACACACACACACACACACACACACACACCCATGGCAGCCTGGCATTCACTCTTACCCTCATCCAAAGGTTTCCAGCCCTCTTTGGAGCATAGCTGCTGGTGTGGTGACACTTCTCACAGTTCATCTTCTCCAGGCACCAGCGAGGATGTCCTCTGCCACGCTTAGCTGTACAACCTCACCACATACTGCATGCTCTGTTGACTGGGCAGTACCTAGTTCCCTGCACACACTTGGACTGCAGACTTAAGGCCAACCACTCTTCCCAAATTAGCAGCTCGATGGGCCTGAATGCTACCCAGTTTACAAATGTTGAAATCCCCTAGAGTTATTGAGTACAAAGGGGAAAGTTATGGAGATTGAGTCATTCTTGTGCAGGAGTCTCACACTCTTCACTTTCAGCCTCGCTCTGTTCACCAATGCAGCCCAGCTTTCTTTCTTTGTTTTTCACTGAAGCATCTCTGAGGCCATCTGTTCCTCTCCATGCCCACTCTGTCATGGTCTTAGTTTGATCCGATGTAGGACTGTCTCTCCTGGCCTTAGTATACCACAGGCTAATTTCTCGTATAGTTTATACAAACAGCAATGTAGTTAGCATTGTAACTACAGCAAGTTATGGGACCTTTTAACAGCATAGACAGTTACATTTTATAACCAGGTGCCTATTCCAGTATGCTCACTGTCACTGTATTCGGTTTTCTTCCTAATTTTTAATTATATTGGAGTTGATCAAACGATGCATGTGGATTGTTGCTTGGAGTTAAGTCCGTTATCCAAAAGGAAAGATCCTATCGCTGGTATCTTCCAAATGACTGTTTCAGTGCCAGCTTACACTCGGCCAGGTTGGTGTGAGTGGTGGCACTGTGACTTCTAATTCCCATGAAATTCAGAGCTTACAATGCACACATGTGCATGAGCACACACACACACACACACACACACACACACACACACACACACAGAGAGAGAGAGAGAGAGAGAGAGAGAGAGAGAGAGAGAGAGAGAGAGAGAGAGAGAGAGACAAAGAGATAGAGAGACACAGAGAGAAAGACAGAGACAGACAGAGACAGATAGAGAGTCCTTCCACAGCCAATTCCTGGGTCCATATGCCACTTGAGTGGACAAATCTTATTTGGAGAAGAATGTAGAATTCTTTTTGTTCTTGTTATTTAGCTAACTTCCAATGTATTTAGGGCCAAGGTTTCTTCAAAGAGTATGTCCCAGCACCTATAGATGACCATGGCTTAGCAGGCTTTTGCCACAGGCATAGCTGTGTGATAAACTAAACCTCTCCTATAGTTTTAGCTCTTCTGAACCCTCACCATAACTTTTTACCCATCAATGGGAGTTGTAAGGCCAAGAAGCCCCTGCCTGGCATCCCGACCATACGGCCAGTTGGCACCACCTAGATTTCCTACAAGGCCATACACCTGGTCCTTCCAATGGGCTGTTGCTATTATTTTCACCAGAGCAGAAGAAGCATGGGGCGGGGGGTGGGGCTCTTGCTTAGTGAGATTCTAGCACAGGTGTGCATGGTTCTCACCAAGTAGAGGAGGGCAAATTTAAAAGCCTCCTTGTAGGGCTAGGAGGCTAGATCCATGGTTAAAGTGTTTCCCACACAAGAAAAGATGAGGGTGTGGATTCAGATCCCCAGCAATAAATGGAAGGTGGGCGTTACTGTCTGCAGTCCCAGTCCTTCAGAGGCTGGACAGGGGATTCTTAAAATAAACCGTGTTTTAAAGCTGAGGTTTCTCTTTAAGGGTCTCTTTTTTTTTCTCCTTATTTCTGATGCCATGTTTCTCATTGACATTCTGTGTGTCGGGGCCACGCTGGCTGTGGATAGGATGGGCAGGACAGGGGCTGGGGATGGGAGTGGCTTTCAGATCCTGAGTGGAAAGAGGAGACCCGTGAGGGGTTCATTTGAAATGAAGGATTAGGATGCAGGAGCTCATTGCAGATAGGGTAGAGCAGAGCAGAGGCCACAAACATGATAAAGACGTGTATAGACTGTGCGAGGGGACAGCTCAGAGAACCCTTCCCTGCAGATTGCCAGGTCATAAGTCTCCTGCTCAGCTGCTTTCATAAAAGATTTTCCCCAGCTGGGTTTTTCTCAGGGGTATTTTTAGACAGTGACTCAAAAGGGTAGGATAATTTTGAATATCCATGTTAAGGGAACATTCCCCGGCCCAAATTTCCTGCCTTGGAGTGCACATAGTTTTCTATGAAGCTCTGTGTTCTTTTTTCAGAGGTGGGAAGTTCACAGGCTGCAGAGGCAGGGGTGGAATGGATGGGAGATAAGAATGGGATATGGTGGGGTTGGTTGGTGCAGAAGTCAAAAATCAAAGTTCTTGGAAATCAAGAACAGAAACAAAAACAAAACACAGATGCGCACGGAAACCATACACACACACACACACACACACACACACACACACACATTCAAGTCTTGGCATTCATGTTTGTAACTGCCTCAAATGCTTCAATTAGCAGACCACGAAAGTACTTCCCATGTTGCTTAGAGTAGAGCAGCCTATCCCACCTGGGTCTGTGAACACAGTGACTAAGTTGCCTCATGGTCCACTTCTCAGAACACATCCTCTTATTAAGGTAGCACGCTGATGCATGGTGGGCCCAGATTTGGTTTCTCTACTAGCAGAATAAATGCAAGCCCTCTGAAAACGCAGAGGCCAGCCAGCTTTGCAGGCTGGGCCATGGTTACACGTGTAGGCTCTTCAGGTTAAGTGGCTTTGTCACCGTTACTATTCTCTCACACTAACGAAGCAATAGCAGTGTGTAAGTGAACAAGCAGGGCTGTGTTCCTCCAAAACCTATTTCATTGATACTGTAGCAGCGAGTACGTATAAGTTTCACTTGTCCTGAGATGGATGGCTTTTGATTTTTTCCCCCCAAACCCTTAAAAAAGTAGTAATAATTTCTAGCTAGCAGCTATACAAAAATGCAGGTTCTAGGCCAGATCTGCCTCCTAAGTTGAGGCAGCATTTGCTATAAACACCAGAAGCTGAACCACAGAGCCTTGCCTCGCCCGCACTCAACTGAGTGTCATCTCAGACTGTCGGGGGTGGGGCACCATTCCTCACTCCCCGAGACACACTTGCGCTTTTTAGATCTCCCCCATCATCTGACTTGACTTCATTTGAAGAGTCACGTGTGTCTCCCAAGCTGTCCCTTTCTACACTCTGACCTCCTGAGTTTGTCCTGGGCTTCTCACATCCTAGCACCCACCACAGTGTTTGGTGACATGTACGTTCTCAGTGCTGTGGCCTCATGGAACTAGGTACATCCTTCAGATTTACTACTGAAATCATGGAATGGCATTGCTAATTGTAAGGTACTAAGTGGCCTGAAGGGAGCAGAGAAGGTCAAACTAGTTAAAGAGAATGTAATGAAAAGGGGACCCTTAAGGCAGCTGTGTGGAAGCAGAGGGAAGTGAGTTGGAGTTGTTCTGGAAGCTGGTGTCTGGGGCTGCTTCAACTTTTCCTGACTCTGGCTCTTTGGAACCTGCCCCTCTCTAGTTTATGCTCTGACCCCATGGTCAGGGTAGCTGGGAGGTCCTGTCTTCTAAGTACCGCTTATTTTCTTTCAGGGACACAGATGTGCACACGGTGGCCTCTCTATTAAAGCTCTACCTCCGAGACCTGCCGGAGCCTGTGGTTCCTTGGAGTCAGTACGAAGGGTTCCTGCTCTGTGGGCAGCTCATGAACGCAGATGAGGCAAAGGTTGGTGTCTCTCTAGCTGACTGCCTTACTTAGAAGAATGCAAAAAAAAAAAAAAAGCAATTAATTTTCTAAACAAGGCTCTAGTAGGTGAGAGTAGGGACCACACCCCTTGGTAGGCTACTTTATCAGACTGGAACTCTGCATCAGCAGCGCCAGGCCAATGGGCCATTCTCACTGGTAAAACACTACAAAAGACTTGGATTTGACTGCCATTCTGACATTTGGTAAATTATGCAGTGAATTCATTACTACCTCATTGCTGTGGCAAAGTGCCAGACAGCAGCAGCATAGGGAAGGGAAGGCTCAGCTTCAGGACGCAGTTTGTGGTGGTGGAGAAGGCGTGGCAGCAGGGGTGCAGGCTGCTGGTCATGCTGCATGTGCAATCAGGAATCGGAGGGAGATGAAGGCCTGTGCTCTACTCGGCTTGCTTCTTTTTACCAAAATCCCAGACTATGGGCTTCTACGGCTCACCGTCAGGATGGGCCTTCCCGCTCTAGGGAGACACTCCTGTAGATGTATCCATCGGTCATTCTAAACCCAGTCAGGGTGATAACTAAGAATAGCCACCTCATGCATATTCTATGAGACTCAGTGTATTTACTTAAACCAGTAGGATTTCCATAGTGATGTAATCTTGTCACTGATCCACGTGTTAACCTCTAGCCACAAGCGATATCAGGTCCACAAAATATGGCTACTATACCAGAAGAGCCAAGTTCTTGATTTTATTTACATTTAAATAGCTACATGGGACAATTAGCTACCATATGGAGCAGCACAAACTTCCACCAGGTCGTTGTCTACATTGCCTAGGATTGTTCCGAGGAGCAAGGCACATGAAACGAATTTGTTACTTTAATTTTGTTGTTGTTGTTGAGCAGCTTTTTCTCTGTTCTTTGGTGTTTGTGATATAGTCTGAGTCACAGGGGATCTGGGCCAGTGAGAAAATAGTTATTGAAATTTTCTGGACTGACCGCTGGTGGGAGCCACGATTATAAGGATTCTGGCACAAAAGACTATTCTACATTTCAAAGCTAGGACAGGAAGAGAGCAGCAATGATTCAGCCAACTGGTGTAGCTCTTTTTCCAAGAAAAAAAACAAAAAACAAAAAACAAAAAACAAAAAACAAAAAACTAAGCTGCATAGTCTGATGGTGGGTATTTGTACCTGTGTTGTAGGTATTGTAGGGGTGAGAGAAGATATGAAAACCCTTGATTTACAGGGGCATTTCAGATCTCCTTTGTGAATGATAAGGCTTGAAAAACACCTAAAAAGAGTCGTCACGCTACCTGTCATCAGAGTATGATCACAGACTCTGCAGGCAGCTGTGGTCGGCAAGAGCAAAGAGCTCTGTTCTTCTTGTCCCTGGCTCATGTGATCTTTAAATGGCCACATCTGAAATCTATAGCCACCATAGAACATGAGCTGCCCTCCCCAGTGCATGCCTTCCAGCATGGTCAGTTTGGCCTGCTTCCCGGAAGTTCTCAGCAGAATCATTTGCTCATTCCTTCTAAGGTAGCTCTGAGATATTAGGCTGTGGTTTGATTGTTTATTGGATCATTGTATCTTGCTCACTGAGAACGTTATCACTAGTGTCAGTTATCAGATAGTCCCCACTTACAGGAGCTCAATATCAGGAGGTCAGGAATGGTCGAGCAACATTATTACAAACATTTTTGTATTGTGAGATGCACAATACAAAAAAAAAAATATGGTGGCTGGGAATATAGAGTGCTTGCCTAGCATGTATAGAGCCCTAGGTCTGATTCTTGGACTAGCACAGACTGGCTGTGGCGGCTTGCACTCCAGAGGTAGAGGCAGAAGAATCAGAAGTCGGAGGTCACCACTGGCTACATAAGGAGTTCAAGACCAGTCTGGGCTTAAACTTTCTGGGAATCCATAGTTACTTCCAAATATTTTAACTCACAAAACTATGGGAACAGGAGAGACAACCAATGTGTTCCTACTATACAGACTCACCAGTGATGCTTCGACACGCATTGCCGACAGACAAACGGGCAGTAGCTTTGTTTACCAGTGTCAAAAATCTCTTCCAGGCTCAGCAGGAGTTGGCAAAGCAGCTTTCCATCCTTCCCCGAGACAACTACAACCTCCTGAGCTACATCTGCAGGTGAGCCTCCAGGGGTAGAGCCACAGTCTCCAGCCCTGGCAGGGAGAAGCCAACGTTAGAAGAGGAAGCTTTCTTTTTTTAAGTGGGCATAATTTATTCCTTTTTTTTTTTTAAATATTGTCCATATAAGTTTCGTGCTAGTACTTTTTTTATTACATGATTTCAATTTATCTGAATTTGTTAACATTTAAAACATATTTTAAGTAAATAGAATTAAATTACATTCTTGTTTCCCTTTTGTACACTAACGCCTCCCAGAGACCCCCTTCAATACCTACAATATCTTTTTTGTCATATTCCTTAAAATTTATAAAATATTATAACAATAAAAATAAGTATTATAAAAGTTGTTTGATTATAAAACAATAATCAATTTAACAGTCTTATGTAGATGCTCATCTATAGCAATAGTGAAAGTACATTTTTCTCAATATAAATTTTAAGTAACTCCAAACATATTAACTGTATATTTCAAAATAATACATCACTACTAGTATTTTCTTAAATGAACATAAATATATAAAGTCTTTTTGTTTGTTTTGTATTTAGTAGAGTTTAAAGTCTTGGCTCTTAACTGTGGTACAAGCCCAAAATAAGAACAATTTTTAGACATTGGATTTCATTGTAATAAGGCTGAACTTCAATGACCCTCACATTGCCAAAGGATTTTACCTCCATTGTAGCTAAGCTGAGAGTTGACAGTTCTGCTGCACCAAGAAATGAATTGTAGGCGTGATTTTTGGATACAGACTTCCTGTTATGGTCAAAGCTATTTGACTTGAGTGAGTGACTTTATTCTCAGCCCACAGAGAACAGGTTACATTAATTTAAGAAATGGTGTATGTATTAAGATGGTCTATCCATAAAGTCATTCAACGACTGTTTCAATGAACAATGGTTCTGCTTGGAGGGTGGCACAGACACTAGGTGAGGGTAAGAATTTGGTTCATTCTTGATAATTTGGAAAAGCATTCATCTCAGAGAAAGAGTAACTTATAAAGTCCTCATCTTCAAACTTGATACAAGAGTTACAAATGTCAAGCAAAGCATTCAGTCTCACTCTTTGTTGTTCTCTTACAAGCTACCTTACTAGTTAATTGTCTATGTTTCTTTTGGGTATATAAATACTTTTGAAATATATAAGCTGTTCTGAAAACCATAGTATAGTGTAAAAACATGAAATAAACAATACTACTAATAGAGAGGCTGAGATAGGAGAAGCAAGATTTCAAGAGCCTTATGTTGTACACAGCCAGACACTGTCACGAACAAACAAGCTGAAAGTGTATATAGATTGTACAATATTGGACCTATTTCTCCAATTACCAAATTCGAGAGACCATTGGATGACAATCAACAAATTTCTAATTCCTCATATTTTTGGATTTCAATCGATTAGGATATGTTGGTAATATTAATTTTCATATTAAGAAAAAGTAATTGTTACTTCCTATTGTTTTTGTTGTAAGAGGTGGAATTAGGTTTGTGTGGATTTGTTGAAAGACTATTTTCTTGCTTCTTCTAGGGTGTAGTTTTACTCCTTGTGTTTTCCATCTATTATCCTTTGTGGGGCTGGATTTGTGGAAAGATATTGTGTAAATTTTGTTTTGTCATGGAATATCTTGTTTTCCCCATCTATGGTAATTGAGAGTTTTGTCTGGGCTGGCATTTGTGTTCTTGTAGGGTCTGTATGACATCTGCCCAGGATCTTCTAGCTTTCATAGTCTCTGATGAGAAGTCTGGTGTAATTCTGATAGGCCTGCCTTTATATATAACTTGATCTTTTCCCCTTACTGCTTTGTTTAGTGCACTTGGTGTTTTGATTATTATGTGACAGGAGGAATTTATTTTCTGGTCTAGTCTAACGTTCTGTAGGCTTCTTGTATGTTCATGGGCACCTCTTTCTTTAGGTTAGGGAAGTTTTCTTCTATAATTTTGATGAAGATATTTGCTGGCCCATTACATTGAGAATCTTCACTCTCTTCTATACCTATTATCCTTAGGTTTGGTCTTCTCATTACATCCTGGATTTCCTGGATATTTTGGGTTAGGAGCTTTTTGGTTTTTTTGCATTTTCTTTGACTGTTGTGTCAATGTTTTCTATGGTGTCTTCTACTCCTGAGATTCTCTCTTCTATCTCTTGTATTCTGTTGGTGATGTTTGCATCTATAACTCCTGATTTCTTTCCTAGGTTTTGTATCTCCAGGGTTGTTTCTCTTTCTGATTTCTTTATTGCTTCTATTTCCATTTTTAGATTCTGGATGGTTTTGTTCATTTCTTTCACCTGTTTGATTGTCTTTTCCTGTAGTTCTTTAAAGGATTTTTGTGTTTCCTCTTGAATGGCTTCTAGCTGCTTACCTGTGTTCTCCTGTATTTCTTTGAGGGTGCTATTTATGTCTTTCTTAAAGTCCTGTATCATCATCATGAGAAGTGATTTTATATCTGAATCTTGCTTTTCCGGTGTAATGGTGTGTCCAGGACTTGCTATGGTGGGAGAATTGGGTTCTGATGATCAAAGTAATCTTGGTTTGTGTTGTTTATTTTCTTACGCTTGCCTCCCTCCATCTGGTTATCTCTAGTGCTACCTGCCCTTGCTAAATCTGACTGGAGCCTGTCCTTCCTGTGATCCTGGTTGTGTCAGAACTCCTCAGAGTCAAGCTGTCTCTGTGATCCTGTGATTCTGTAATCCTGTGATCCTGGGCTTGTTAGAGTACCTGGGAGTGGAGCTTCCTCTGGGTGTTGTGGGACTGGCTGTGGAGCTTGTGCCCAAGGTCTGCTCAGGACACCAGCCCAGAGAGACTGGAAGGAACCAGAGCCACTAGGCTGGTGGAGTTCCTGTGTGCCTAGTCTGGAAGGAACCAGAGCCACTGGACTGGAGGAGCTCTTGTGTGCCTGGTCCCGCTGGTCCCAGTTACTCCCGATGTTGGGACCAATGTTGGGTCCTCCTCACCTCTGATTCTGGGCACATCAGAGTGCCTGGGAGTGGAGCTTCCTGTGGGTATTGAGGGACTGGCTGCAGAGCTTCCACCCAAGGTCTGCTCAGGACACCAGCTCAGAGAGACCAGAGAGGAAGCTTTCTAAGGTCAAGGATTCTGGTCCAGAACTGTAGAAGCTCAACTCTATTTGCATACTATTTACAGAGGGCTCATCAGGGATCCCTAGGAACCCCTCCCCCCACAGTACATGTACTCCTTCCTTCAGACCTGCCCCAGGGTGTGCAAATGAACCTGGAATGCCTATTATTCCTGAAACTAACACTCTGGAAACATTCATTCTAGGCCACCATTTATATTTTCCTGCAGGCCTTTCTGAGGACCTACGGTGTGAGGTCCTTGTGGCAACATCTTACTGGTGGATCAGCCCAGATCTGCTATGGTGTACACCCTCACTCTATACACACCTCAATTTTGTCATTTTCAAAACTACTACAATGTAATTTCCAAGCTATAAAGATGATTCTAAATTAATCTGGAGATCACAAAGAGACAAGAACTGTAAATAAGGACCAACACTAGATCAATACCTCGTCTAGTGATGCCTTCCTTCTCTTGGGTGGTCTATCTTCTGATGGATCTTTTCTACTGCAGTGAAACTGCAGGGGAATGGTTTTACACCCATGAAAAGCATGTCCTTTATCATAAAATAAATTATCCTGTAATATCTCATAATTTTTATCATTTGAACATATGATTTTTTTATTTCTTCTAATTTTTTATAAAGTTCTTATGAAATAAATTGTATAAATAACCTAAATTATATGGTATTTCATTCTACCTACTTTTAAATGCTTTAAAAAAAAATCCAGAATTCCTTTACTGATCAGTTTAGTTGTTTTTTTGTTTTTCTAACAAATCTAAGGATTTCGGGCTTCTGATGGGTGCCAGTAGAGTAGAGCTGAGCAGCTGCTGGGAGTGAGAGATGCTCCGTTCGTTCGTTCTCCAGTCTGAGGGTGAGGATGAGGTGGCACTATGGATTTGTCCGCCATGTCTAAGACCTCCTCACAGATATGTTTTTTTTCCTCAGGGGACATGGGTGGGATGGGAACCAAGAAGCGAGTGATAAAGACAAATAAATCACTGGAGCTGTCCCGACACTCCAAATCCTTAAAGTCACCTCTTCCTCCCAAACACCCTTGCTGTGAGATTCCCCACCTCCAGCCTGCCCCTCCCCTGGCAACTGAACAGTCCAGGGCTCCTCATCTCTCTTTGGTCTGTGAACTTCCAGAAAAGTCTTGCCGGCAGAGCCAGTTCCCTCCATTCCAGAAACAAGGGCCCTCTCTCTCTCTCTCTCTCCCCTCTCCCCCGGGGCCCTTCCCATTGTTTAAGATGGGGTTTGCTGTTGCCCATAGATTTCTGCATGAAATCCAGCTGAACTGTGCGGTCAACAAGATGAGCGTGGACAACCTGGCCACTGTGATCGGAGTGAACCTCATCAGGTCGAAGGTTGAAGACCCCGCTGTGATCATGAGAGGTGAGCAGGCTGATCGTGCAGGGGAGCAGCCCAGCTGGGAATGACAGCGAGGACACTGCCCCTAGTGTCTGTCTGCTGTTCTTGCCCACTTACCTCTCCCTGACTTTGTTAACAGCCCCCATGAGGAGGCTCCATAGTCACGGAGCACAACAGTCTAACCTCAAACCAATCAACTAGTGTTCCCCAGTCTTTTAATGACTTTAACATACCCTTAGCCAAGAAGAGCAAACAGGCTTTTATTTTACAAGTCAGTTTCACACACACACACACACATACACAAAGGTTATTGTAAAGCTAGACTGACAGCTTTTGAAGGTTGTGTCTTAGCTCAAGAAGAGAAGGTACTGGCCGAAGACTCGTGCATTCGTGTGGGGAGAAGTGTTCCTGACACCTATTTGCTTCAGGAGTAATAACAAGACAGATCGTATTGAGGACCACAGGAGCAGAGAAAGATATCACCACCACCATCCCCTCACCTGTTATTATTACATCTATTGTCTGATAAAATCTGATCCAAGGAGATATAGGTGGAAAGCATCCTCAGTGGCTCATTGCTCATCCCCCTTATATATCCTTATTTTCGTACATCCTCTCACTAAAAATATTCTACCCCAAACAATTAAAAAGGGTCCCATGAGAGCAAACGAAGCCTGTGGTTTTAGGGCTGATGTGGAAAGACCCTACTGGTGGGCGGCAACTTTTGGGTGCTTCCGGGCTCCTGCTCCATGCACCAGCATGGCAAATCTCTTCTTTCTTTCAGGGACTCCTCAGATCCAAAGAGTGATGACCATGATGATCAGAGACCACGAAGTCCTCTTCCCCAAGTCTAAGGATGCACCACTCTCACCCTCAGCCCAGAAAAACGATGCCAAGAAGGCCCCAGTGCCCCGAAGCTCGGTGGGATGGGATGCCACCGAAGACCCACCCCTTTCTAGGACAGACAGCTTCAGTAACACAGTAAGGCGCCTACTTCCCCTTAGACTCTTCCTTTAGTCTGGTCATCCTGAGGCAGCACTTTTGGAGTGATGGGTGATGCTGGGGCCATGTGTAGAGCTGGCAATGACCTGTCAGAACACATTGAGAAAGCCTGGGCTAGTGACATGTGTGAGAACTGCCCTCCAAGCTGGCTTTTTGGGTCTTTTCTAAAATCAGCTCCAAGACAAAAACCCAGGGAAGTTCAACAGAGAAAATAAACGCAGCATTGCATATGTTTGGGTAAGAGCTGCTGAACTTTCTGAGGGAAAGTCCAGAGGGCATGGGTGTCCTGCTAACGATGAACGTGATTTTTTCCTCAGAGCAGGAATGGGTCCGTGTAGTCTTTCTCATTTCCTGATAAGCTGCCTCAGCAAGGTCAACCCCTCGCTCGGACAGAAGGCTTGGAGCTCACGTTCACAGAGTCACCAGACTCTGCAGTCTCCAACGTATAGAGTGTTAGAGGGCCCCAACCCACAAAGGTCAAATATTTTCATGTATTTATAGGAACAAATGTTTTTTAAAAGAATCTGTAGACTTTTTATAGCAGCTTGATTTAAAAAAAAATGGAGCCGAGTAATAAAATTCAAATTTCTAGTTGACCAAGACACTGTTAAAGATGGGGGTTGGGGGGGCGACAAATTGTGGTGGTTGTAGTCTTGTTTTAGATGGGTTTTGTACAGGCACAGGCATCTTACTAGTGCTCTAGACTGAGTTACGATTTAAAGTCTTGTTAATCAGTCACCCACAGGCCTTGACAGCTGAATCTCTGCTCCTTTGACAGTAGCCTGTAATGACAGGACAATAGTCTGTGCTGAGAAAGTAATTGGGTCAGCTCCGGAGTTCACACCCCAACCCTGGGGGACCATGCGCCGCACACATGGACTTTGGGTCCTCAAAAGGATCTGAGGCAAGAGATGCTGACCAAGGCGTCAGCACTAGCATAGTCTAGGGCAGGGCTGCATGCCCCAGGTCCTACTCCCACTGCAAGACCACATGCTCCAACTGAAGCAAGCGATGGGCTAGAAAACATCCCAGCCCTTGACTTTCCCATCTTATGTGGGAAATGATATTTTTTCTTTTCATTTTTTCTTTTTCTTCTCAATTTGGTTTTGCATACAGCCACATGGTTCAAAAAAAAAATTAAATCATAGAAAGGAATCGTCTGAGAAGTGTAAGGCTACTTAGGAGAGGAAAGGTTCATGGCAGAGTGTGGTGGGTGGTCACAAGCCACAGAGGCAGGGGAACCATGGCAGCTAGGGACTGAGGCGCTGGCTGGGCGCAGCTGCTCCACAGTCAGGGAGCAGAGAGATAAATGTCGCTGCCTAGTTCCCATTCTCCTTTCTCTTTAGTCCAGGATGCAAGTGTCTGTATTGGCTCTGCCCACAGGTAAGGTGAGTTTTCCCACCTCTGTTACTCTAGACATTCCTGGCTGCCAGCCCCAAGGACCATTTCTATAGAGATTCTAGATTCTGACAAGTTGAATCTCTTCTTTAAGTTCTTTCCTATTTCTTTCTGGTCATTGATCTTTTACTTTCCAATCAATATAAGCTTAGTACCCAGGGTCACCAGCAGGAGGCTCTTACTGCTTGTGAAACACATTGTAACCCGTTTGCCAGCTTGTTGTTGCTGTTCGACTTTTCACTTAGCATATGGCGGTCATGTTTGCATGGTTTTGTTCTTAATTTTGGAGGTCATGGAAATACATTCAGTGGAGTTTTCAGAGCTTCTCTTATGGGTCTTGGGCTCTGAGTCACAACTGAGAAACCCTCCTAAGTTCATGAAAAGATCCTAGCTTGGGATTTTCACACCAATCAAGCAAATGGTTTTAGTCTATGCTTCCTCTCTAGATCTTGAATGGCTAGAGTCCCTGAACTGTACTATCCTCTTGCCAAGTTATCACACAGAAAATTAACTGAGGTGATGTACTGAGGGTGTCTCAAGTGTGTGACCAGGAAACACTTCCTTCCTGGTCTCTAATCCTTAGGAGCAGGAGACACAAAAGAAAAAGAAAAACATATATAACATTCATGGTTACTTTTTCCAGGCAAGCAGTCCCGATGCCACTAGTCCCAAGGGACCACAGCCAGGTGACCAGCATCAGGAAGACAGTGGAAAAGCCCTCAGGGAAAACCTGGGAGACTGGAAGATGCAGTCCCGTAAAAGGACTCAAACGCTCCCCAACAGGAAGTGTTTCCTGACGTCTGCATTCCAAGGCACCACTAGCAGCAAACTGGAAATCTTTAAAAATGAGTTCTGGTCTCCATCTTCAGAGGCTAAGGCAGGAGAAGGGCACAGGAGAACTATGTCTCAAGACTTGCGCCACCTTTCCAGTGACCAGCGGACTTCTACCTACGATAATGTCCCCACCCCACCAGGGTCCCAAGAGAACCCAGCAAGTGCACTCTCTCCCCTTGCCAGTGACTCCAAGAGAGATGCTCCTATTAGCACAGACTCTGAAATGGAGTCTGGAAGCAAGAACTCTGGCGAGGATGACCTCGATTCTTTGCAGAGGACGGTCCAGCACCTACAGAAGGAAATAGAAACCCAGAAGCAGATGTATGAAGAACAGATTAAAAAGTAAGTCATGTGCTGAGGGCCAAGTGCACTTAACTCCTGTGTTTAGAAGGAAGGATACTGTCTTCACCTTCCAAAATGTCACAGTATAAAGTATTTCAGGGGACAGAGCAATCTGTAACAGCCAACCCTAATAAAGGACCAAGGGAGAGAGATGTGACAGGTAAGTTAGTGCGAATCCTACACTTCTGATGAGGTCCATAGTAACGTAAATATAAAGCCCACGTAGCCTTAAGATGAATATGCATAACTGAGTTGGGGGATTTCCTTGTGCTCCATATTAGTGTATATTATCATGGCTGACCATCTGGTATTGAATAACAGTTGGTATGCTCTTCTCTGGAGCCATTTCTACCACTCAGGGCATCCTTTGGTGGCCTGTTGTTCTTTGTTTGTGTAGGGTTGAGGTCTTGTGGCCTTCCCTCATTCACACTGGCATGTTTACATTTGGGTAGCCATGTTGGTAAGGCTTTATGGCTTTGGCTTCAGAGTGGTAGGAAACACAATCCCCCAGCAAACTCGCTGATTGTCTAGCTCTTAGCCGCCTTTCCTCTCCTTTCTCTACAATGTTCCCTGAGCCTTATGTATGGGAGTGTTTTGTAGGATGTATCCACTGGGGTTAGGACCCACAACTCTGCATTTTGGTTGGTTGTGGTTTTCTGTAATGGTCTTTGTTTCAATGAAGGAAGCTTCCTTGATGAGGAGAGAAGACTAATCTTACCTGTGGGTGTGAGGACAAACTAGATTGTTAGTAAGGATTGTGCTGGTTTAGTAAAGTGGTGGTTATGGGTTTTCCTCCAAGACCCATGACTTCACCAGTCCTGAGTAGTCAGCTGGGCTTCTATACCTCGCATAGCTTCTCTGTTGTTGTGTGGGTCTTATGGTTAGATAGCTGATGGTTACCGCCAAGGTGTGTGTGCCATGACAGCACCTTTAGGGTTGTTATGCCATGGTGGTCATTGTTGTGGTCCCCTCCCCATTTTTCTTCCCAGGCAAATTCTTTCTCAGAGAGATAACCTTGTCTAACTCGACACACAAGAAACTTGTCATAAAAAGAATAATGGGATTTCATATTTATGGATACTTTTACTAAGATTTAGGTCTCAGAAAGAAAGACTATTGTAAGTCTCCATCTGTTGTTCCATATAGGGGGATGGCCCTCAAGCAAAACATGTTCTTTGTCTGATAACCTGAAATCAACCATTTGTGGAGTTGTAAGACTTCTGTGGCATCTTATCAGGTAGCAAATCAGTGTCCCAGAAAAGGCTCTCATTGTGCCCTAGCCTGAGAGTCAGTGAGAATCAGGAAAAGGACTGACTGCCATACAGGTGTCTGCTTCCCCGAATACATCAGGGTCTCTGAGTCGCCATTAGCCCATGCATGGCAGAGGCAAGAGAATTAGCGGCTGGGCGATGTCTTCTAATTCAATCCACTTAGGAAGCACCCCATTTATCAGAAGAATCAGGGGCTCCAAAAGTATCAAAGCATCCTTGAAGGCCAGACAGCTGATTAGTGTGGGGCTGGGTTTGAACCTGGAAGCCAGGTCAGCCTGGCTTTCAAGTCCATGTGATTCTACTCTCTACGCCATCAGTGGTCAAGATCCAGCACAGGATCTCACTTTCTCCAAATCAGGAGGGAATGAAAAGCCAGAGGAAAAGGTCGAATCTATAATGTGAGGCTCTGGGGGAATGAGGAAAAGTACTGCAGGAAAAGCCAGCCAGCCAGGGCCAGGCATGGCTCTCATAGAGCCAGCCATGGCCCTTGAATACAGAACCTGAGGCATGGGCTCAGATGGGAACTTAGGACTGCAGATGACTGGGGGCAGGCTGCTGGGGAGGAGGGAGAATAGGATGAGCTTGGGGAGCAGCACCCAGAGAAGGAAATTCTGAAGAAATTTCCAATCGCGCAATTTGGATTTTACCCACAGATCAGAAATTTCCTCCTAAGGCTTGAATAATAGACAGTGTTCATTCATTCCTAAGGGTTAGTTCCACATAGCTTGGGAAGGCACCTGGGGTTGTATTAGGATTTCAGCCAGTAGCAATGCATGTCATGGAAATTCAAGAAACTTAATAGTTCGCCCACCCCAAGCAGGATTTAGAATTTTAGTGGGACCCATGATCCCCAAAGTATGCTTCCCTTTGCTCTTCCAAATCTTGGTCCCAGGAGAGTCTTGGCTAGGAAGGGCTTTGGCCCAGGATGTCTACCCACTGGAGCAGGGTAGAGAGGCACCATGTGAAGAGATGTTGAGGATCTAGAATGTGGACCAGCCACAGCTTTAGCTGAACTAGGCAAAACACACTTTGATATAAAGTGGAAACACAGATCCATTACAGTTGGCTCCTTTCAAATATTTTGTCTGGTTAAAAATACATACAATACATAAACTAACATGAAACACAATAACCCATGAGGTGTCACCAGGGTGTTAAGCAGGGCTCTGAGTGCTTTGGGGATTGAGGTTTTCTGTAAAGTCTTCTCTCGGAAGACAGGAGACAATGGCTGAACTGGCATCTTGTGTCTCAGAAAGGCCAACGAACAAGAGGCTGTGAACGTGGGGGGAGGGCTGCGAAGGAAGGGGTTAGAATTAATGCTCCGCTGTTCCCTTGGTTTCCTTCCTTACAGCCTGGAGAAGGAAAATTATGATGTCTGGGCTAAGGTGGTGAGGCTCAATGAAGAACTGGAGATGGAGAGGAAGAAATTTGCTGCCCTGGAAATCAGCCTCCGGAATGTGGAACGCTCCCGCGAGGATGTTGAGAAGAGGAACAGAGTCTTGGAAGAAGAAGTCAAGGAGTTTGTGAAATCGATGGAGAAGCCCAAGACAAAGACCGATGCTTGAGGGTCTGAGTTGTGTGGCAGGGACAGTCAACTCCACTCCACTTATTCATGCTCCTAATGAGCAGGAAGCAGGATCGCCTCCTAGGACGGACAGGGTGTCTGAGGGGATGTGCCACAATCCTCAGCAAATCCACAGAAGATGAGAGTGTGCAGGAACATGCCAGGACACTAGCCACCATGTGCTGTGCTCCGAGGATTGCTTTATTCCACTGTGGGAAGAGTGAACTGGAACCTTCTAGTGCATGACCAGGTCCAAAGGAGACATTTAAGGTGTGTGACATCTCAGGACCCCAGGCCAGAGCTAGGCCAAGGCCTCACTTGCCTGGTCAGATGGCTCTGGTCAGCTCTGAAACATGGGCAGAAAATGTTACTTCTCTCTCCAGTGCTGGCCACCTGAGGGCCGCTTGCAGAGGCTGGACTGTTGGAACCAGAATCAAACAATATTTATAAAAGCAAAGTTATATTCAAATAAAGAAAACAGAAAACAAAAATGGAGCAAGAATATTGACAATCTATGAAACACTTTTATTAGAATCAGTAAAAGGGGGTTTGGAGAGGTGGCTCAGTGGCAGAGAGCACCGGCTTCTCTTTCAGAGGACTCAGTATCTACACAGTGGCTAACAACCATTTGTAGCTCCAGTTCCAGGAGATCTGACACCCTCTGAGGGCACCATATATATATATATATATATATGCTGCCCATACGTATATGCAAGCAAACACCCATACACATCAAATAGATACATACATATACATACATACATACATGTATATACACATACATGTACATACATACACACATACATACACGTACATGTATACACACACACACACACACACACACACACACACATATATATATACTAGCAGCAAAGAAAAAAGAATTAGTAAAAGGCACCTCTTGCTTGAAGCAGATGAACCTTTCTCATAGTACATGGCTGTGTGGCCAGGGCTTTGGTCCTGAGCTACCCTCCAGCAGACAAAACTTGTCTGGAAAGCCTAAGAGCAAAGGTTGCCAACTGTGAAATGACTTTAGGAGTGTGGAGCATCACTACAGTATAGGTGAAGAGCTAAGATTATTGATTATTATTGTCATTGTTGTTATTGTTAGTTTACTTCAACAAAATGAAAACGCGTTTGTTATTTACTCTTGAGAGGGGAATCTGGCACTACTGTCTGTTTTCTCAACTATGGCTAATACCATCTGCCATTTGTTGCTTTAATTATAAAAAACACAATTCATGATATCACTGGCTACTCTTGGGCCGCAGTGGTCTCCCTACTCCCATGGCTATCCCCACTTGGCAGTACCACCTAAATTCCTGAGGTTGGCTTGCCACTGAACTGCTGTATTCTCAGCCATCCATCCCCTGCAGCTAACTGTCACAAATCCCCGTACCCAGTAGAGTCAAAACTCTAGAGACTTGTAATTTATCAGTCAGATTTATAAAGTAAGTTCTCAACTCATAAAACCCCCACACAATGAACTCAGAGCCGATATTGATACAAGCTGCCCATGTGGATAAGACAAATTATCCTATAGTATCCTAACCCTTCTATGATATCCATAGCTACCTGTGGCTATTTCAAGACACATGAATCTGGTTCATCCTCTTCCTCCATTTTCCCTGTCCTTCTATCTGTCCCTCTCTGTCCTGTCTCTAAAACTCTCAACCCACCTTCTTGCTCCACTGCCTAATCACAGGCTCTAGTCTTATATTTCACCTGTGTATCAACAGCAATCCACAGCCTTTGACCGGGGTTTGTTGTTCAAAGTATAAAAAGTACAGACAGGAGAGTTCTGTTCTACCACTCCCAGTGCCATGAAGATGGTAGTGATGGAGTAAGGATGTGTAGAGCATCACCACAGCATGACCACAGCACAGACCATCACCACAGCACACAGCATCACCACAGCATCACCAGAGTATCACCATAGCACAGAGCATCACCACAGCATCACCACAGCACACACAGCACACAGCATCACCACAGCATCACCACAGCACACACAGCATCACCACAGCACACAGCATCACCACAGCATCACCACAGCACACAGCATCACCACAG